>JBCFYV010006607.1:0-44362 GCA_039000515.1 Timema cristinae
TAGTCAAAAAAATTTTTTTGTTTGTAATTTTTTTTAGTATTAGTAATTTTTTTACTTTGGAAATATTTTAAATTTAAACCATCAAGTTGTGTACATTTATTAAAATACTCTCTAAACTATACTTTGTAAACTAATACCGAGGCCATTATTATCGTTATAGCTCAATAAATGTATTATTGTTTCCTCTACACCTAAACATGCATAATTAAACTTCAAGGTGTAAGATATATTCTATAATTATAATTTATGTGAATAAAATTTCCAAGTATACTTTTCATGGTGTGATATATATTTGTATAAACTTTTATTTGTGTAAATAAATATTCCAAGTATACTTTTCATGGCATGAGCCATATTTTTAAAACTTTTATTTGTGTGTGAATAAATAAATATTACAACTATACTTTTTCATGGCGTGAGCTATATTTTAAAACATTGATCAATGTAAATAAAAAATATATTCCGAGTATATATTTAATCGTATTATTCATAGTTGTAGAAATTTGATTTTGTGAAAATAAATAGAAATTCCATGTATACTTTTCTTGTTTTGAGATATATTTGTAAATAAAAAAATAAAAAAATTGCTATATTGTATTTTAAACGTATTTACTCCCTCTCTCTTATTGTATAAAAACAAGTTCATTTAGCTTATAAGCTCAGTCTCAAATTATATTGACAAGTTGAAATATCCATTTTTAGCAATCATTAACAGCCCTTCCGGCTGTGGAAAGTCACATTTTGTAGCCAAATTTATCCAACACTTGGAAACAACGTTAACTTTAAATTTGATAAAATCACCTGGTATTATGCTTATGGCAACCGGGATTCAAAAAATACGGCCAAGTCTCCGCGTCATATTTTGTAAGGGTTTGCCGAAATGGATGACACTTGTAATAACTTTAGACGGCTAATTATCCTGGACGACCTGATGCGTGAAGCCAACAAAGTGGTCATGGATATTTTCACCAAAGGATGCTACCTTCAAAATATTAGCGTCATGCACCTTACACAAAATATATTTCATCAAATGCAAGGGCTAAAGTGACATTTCCTTAAATGCACATTATATCGTGCCTTTTAAAAATCCCAGGTATAAAGCTCAGATTAAACACTTTGCACGCCATATCTGTCGTGAAAATCCCCGTGTTTTACAATAGGCTTACGCTGATCTTACTCCCCACGGGTATATATTGTTAGATTTCAAGCAAGATACACCCGAATGATTCAGATGTAGAACCGGGTGATGCGTCTGCCTACCACGCAAAAGCTATAAAAACACCGATGCTTGCCAATTACAGATCATTTAATAACCATGAGACCCATAGTACTAAAGCAAGCCCCTCTTTTCATGTGATATATCGCATGAACCCACAGCAACGTGTCGCCTTGCTGAAAACGGCTGACAAGAAACTGATTGACTCTGTTTGCGAGTGTGCCTACAACACTTTAAAAGTTTGGATGAAATTAAAAATGCGCAGAAAGAAAGTTATGAGCTCACAAGAAGGTGATAAGCAAGTTGGATAAACGAGGAAAGTGCTGGAAGAAGAAGAAATGACTATTCGTTCAAAAAGGGAAAAGCGTTCCTGCCCTTACTTTTAGTCCCTTTAATCAGTTTACACTTCGGTTACTTATTCAACAAGTAAATAATTGAAGACACGAAAAATATGATATTTTTTGTCCCCAAATCATTACACCATTACGATAAGCACCACCAACAAGTGATATCGGCCACAAATTTATTGGTCTCCCAGCTGGACAAGAAATGGAAAAAATCCTTGCTTAAAAACATGATGACATGTCTAAATGGACTTTATATAAACAAGTGCTACAGCAAAATCTATACTTAAGTCAAAATACTCCACCGCCTGAAAATACCACAACCATCCCTGAAGTGTCTGTACTCCTCATGCCTGCTCTACTCAATACTGTACCAGTACAGGCACGAAATAGGTGAACTTTTACTATTATATATTATTCACCGAGGTGGTATCTCTTGGGACGAAAATGGTGAAGTGAGTATTCAAGATACGCATCTTCGTTGATCCAATATTGTGTATTTAGTCAACGATCTGCTCAAAGAAAGAAGACAAAGTGGGCCGTCAGGGTGGTGAGAGTTTCTCACGGCGCTTCAAAAATATAACTATCGAAAGAATTTATTGTAAAACCGAAAAATTTGGCGCCCATTAGAGATCTGACGCCCGTACCCCAACCATTCACACCGTCACAACGCCCTAAGAATAAGATAAGGCAAAAGGGGGAAGAAAACAGGTGGCTGCCGTTCCAATCTCAATGGGCCGTTAAGCTCACATCTACTACTACCCTTCTTCTCCTGCAGGTTTGCAGGGGTGGCATTTATAATAAAGGCGTCCAAGAAAGTTCCCGACAAATTATCAGAATGGCTTTCGTACGCAGGACGCTTATACCCTACACAACCGGTGTTAAAATAGTTTCCAGAAACACGTACGTGGTGTCAAACATTGACGACCTCCGACAAGCCGATCTTAACGATATGCATAGTCTCGGAAAATAGAACGACGGTGCAGTGTACTTGTTCACCATAATTGGCATTATCGTATCTAGCAAGATGGCCTGGATGAGGAGGCTTCCATCCAAGACGGTGAGTGTCGTGAGAGACGCCTTTCGTGACATTTTCAAACGAAGTGGCCGTAACACCTCTAAGTTTAAAAATGGACAAGCGGACCAAGTTCACGACACGTCTAGTCGAGAAATTTATCAAGCAAGAAGGCGTGCATTACTACACCACTCATAATCCTGACGTGAATATTCAATATAATTCTGAAAGGGTGTATGTGGCGTTACTTTACCAAAAATAATACTTATCGGTATGTGGACGTCTTCCAAGATCACATCGATGCTTACAACGTCACAAAACATTCCAGTATCAAGATGGCGCCTGCCGAAGTTTCGGAAATCAATGTGCTTCAAATCAGTGATAATCAGTACAGCAAGCGGCGTCCGAACTCGAATTGTAAGCAAAACACAAAGTAGGTTACATGGTGCGTACTAGAAAATCCATAATGCTGTTTAAAAAGTTCTACGAAAGCAATTGGAGCGGAACAAATGTTCAAAGTAAGCAGTTTTGTGTTGCGGTAATCAGTCGTCTACAGGCTGACCAATCTTGATGGCGCTGAGGTGGAGGGAACGTTTTACAATCCCAAATTGTAACGTTTACGTCTTCCCGAAACTTTTAAAGTTGATAAAATAGTACGTGATAAGGGTAAAGATGGCAGAAAGAAAGTGTGCGTGCATTGGAAAGGTTACCACGCCAAGTTTAATTATTGGATTCCTGCCAGTTACGTCAACGTCTTACCATGAAGGACCAGATTTACATCACTTTGCTGGGCAACAGCTCTATGGGATATTACCAAAAAATAACCGCGCGAATTTCACCACGTCACTACCCTACCCTCTTACACTCGAAGCCAGTGGGAAGTAGCTCTCGCTGAATTCAAATATCCGTATTCTTTTTCCACTGTACCCGAGGGCAAAATTTTTGTATGGTGCAAATGGGTGGACGCAAACGGCGTGGAACAAATACTAAAGGATCACATCCCTCCTGGAAACTACAGCACTATACATGAATTTGTCAAAGCAAAAAATGAAGTAAAGGGGTTTAAAGGGGATTCCGTATTTGTATTCAAGTACACAAACTAAAACTAAAAATTGGACATTGTTTCTTCTTCACCAAATATACAGCTACTAACTCGATCAAGTCACCTAAGTCTAATGCTAAGTTTATATCTTAAGACTAATCTGATCAAAGCCCTAAAGTGGCCGTACGCTTCCCCAAATTATACTATGCTTGCCCTAGCAAATTTCATCTACATGGATATCGTTGATCTCAGCCCATTGGTGACATTGTGGCCCCACTTTTACTTATCGTTGATATCAACAACACCAACTTTTTATACAGCATACATAAGACAGTTAGTTATGGTTCGTTTCAATACGTGTCCGTACTTAGAAGTGAAATTGAAAGACGGAAATAAATATAATTTCAGACACTGGTGAATCTGTACAATTTGAGTTTGGAAAAGTGTGCGAGAAATTTAATTTTCGATGGTGCTCAACATACACTGTCCCTACCAACGATACTATGTCAACCAGGCTGGAACAGGAATATCTTCGATCTACCACGGTGTTCCCTATCAACGCGGGCATGGGATAGAAAGTTTTTTCAGCGGCCTTTTCAAGAGTGTTATACCGTTGCTGAGAAGGGTTGCTAAAGCTATTGTAAAACAGGCGATTTATACGGGTATAGACGTGTTCTCCAACTTCAACAATCACGCCGTCCTTTCTAAGAGGCCCTACGCCAGCGTGTTAGTGAGACTGGAACAAATTTGAATCGCAAGGTGGAGCAGAAAATTGAGACGCTGATGACCAGTTTAGGTTATAAAGGTTGTCGTAAGAAGCACCGATGTCAGTCTTCTGTCAATCCCGACGTAAAAATATTCAGAGATAAGTGGTAGATATTTTCAGTTGAAATGTCATTCCTACAACCCCTGCAAGAGTGCCAGCAGTGAACTCGATATTTTTTCCATTCCACTCACAAAAACTAGTCTTGAAAGTTGACAATGGCTCCAGTACAAATTTGTCTCTTAGCTCACCAATGATTCGCCCATCGAATTTGCCGTTATCAGTCAAGGCGATATTTTATATCGAACTTTCACAGACTTTGCTCTATCTCAGTGCCGCCATCATGAAACCCGACGTTGGTGCATTCACTGAGGGGGATCAAATCGCTCCCGTCAACAAATGGTTGCCCTTTGCTATTTATACAGGTGGATGTGTTTTTAAATCAAAAACTATTCTCACCACCCAGCAACACGTATGCTTATAGTTCGTATATTGAGACGGTGCACAATTACAACAGGGAAGCCAAAAGAGCATATATGACTAGCGGTCTGTAGTTCACAGAGAGCCCCGGAATCTTTGAGGAGGCTAATTCCGGTAAAAGGGATTTGAGGCCCACCGCAGTCTCAACGCAAAAAGTAAGACGGTGGATCTTTTGGGTTATTTACAAAGCGATGTGTTTAACCTAGCGAAATACCTTTAGAACGTCACTGAACTCAGGGTCAAGTTAGTCCGTTCCAGAGACGGGTTAAGTCTTATGGCCGTCTCTGAACTCTCCCACTTTAAGGTTCACATCGCTGAAGCTAGCCTTCTAGTGTGACGTGTCAAAGTAGCACTACCCATACTGTTGGCACATGCCAAGGCATTAAACTTCAGTCCCGCAAAGTATGCCATCACCCGCGTGGAAGTAAAAAGATTCACTATTCCTACGGGTGTGCAAGGGAAATCACTGGACAACGTATTCCCCGGACAGTTACCCAAACGATGCATCGTGGGATTTGTATCAAACGCTGCGTTCAACGGAGACGCCACCATGAACCCGTTCAACTCCCGAACCTATGGAATGGGACATTTATCGCTCTAAGTAGACGGGGAATAAGTGCCGTCGAAGCCCCTAAATCCCAATTTTCAAACGGCAACTATATCATGTCCTACCAAACACTTTTTTTGGAAAGGCATCCATTTCATGAATGAAAGTAGTGACATCACACGGGAATCCTTCCCTAAGGGATAGCATCTCATAGCTTTCGATCTCATAACTAATCTGTCCACCCACGTGACATCACATTTGAATTTGATAACGCATGGCTCTCTGAGCATCGAAGTGAGCTTCATCAGAGCTCTCACCGAAACCGTCAACTGTATCGTGTACGGGGAGTTTACCTACAGCATTACCGTCGACAAGGACAGAAACGTCTTGACCGATGATGGAAGTAAATATAAATGGCTTCCCACCCCTTACACTCGTCATTTAAATCATGGACTTCATTGTGGAGTTTTAGAGCTTTATTGAGGACAGCAAACAGTTTTTGTTCGAGAAACTGAGCGTTTTTTCTGTATGCGGTACATTATTTCAATATTTGGCTTTATAATCCCAATATGCTAACGAGGCACTTTCAGCCACCGCTAAAAAGCAAGTGGACAATATCACCAAAAACTGCATGGTATTCCCTGGAATATCGATGGTGTGGATTACAACCTGCTTGAATCCCTCATATCCTGTGCCACAACGGTTGCAGAAACCATATACGTCAAGGGGCAAAAAAGAAAAAGTTTCTAATCAAATACACGCCTACGCCCGTCGTAGATCTGTACGACAGAGGTTGTTCCTTTTTGAAAACACTTAAATTGTGACAAACCATTTGCATGGCACATACTTCTGTATGGAATGTCTGTTTGGCCTCCATCGTTTGGGAACTTAAAGATTGGATGATTTAATATGTACTCCAACACCATAAGACGTGCGCAGAAAACAAACTCATGGTTCCATTCTGTACGATTGGTTTTTTTCCTGCTGATCAGCTACCCGGTAGAATAGCTCAACCTGATGCTCTCATGATCAAGACTGATCCACACACCAAGCCTGGGACGCATTGGGTCACCATCATTATCAAAAAGAACGGCGTGGGGAATATTTTGACAGTTATGTATTTCCATCTTAAAAGAAGTCACATTTGGCATTTATACGCAATAACACTTCCCGTACGTCTCATAATACGATACACCTTCAAAGAATTTCCTCAGACGTTTGCGGCCATTACTGTCTTATGTACCTATTGCGCCCAGAACATTCCACTGAAAACTTTCCTAACCCTATTCTCGCCCATTAGTCATACAGACAATGACGCTAAGGTGGTGAGTAATTATAACACATTTTTCCAGACTGTAGGGTCCTGCCACTCTTCAAGAGGCTGCATCCTATCTTCATGCACATATAAAAGGGGCATCCCAACGGCGTTCCGACCATAACCGTTACAGTCATTGAAGCGAACCAACATAATCTAAGGTCAAGTCGTGTTCATCTGCAAAGCAAAGCTGGTGAAGCCACTCGACATCCCTAGTATTTTAAACACTTTGTTCCCACTGGAGATAGTCGACGACAAATGAGTCATTGTTGCCATAAGTGTAAAGAACAACTTTACGCACTATGTTCAGCTAGAAACATGCGAAGGGAACTGTGCGGTGTTTAACAGTACAGATTGGCAAGAACTGTGCAGCTACAAGTTGGTCATATCAAAGATTTCAGCAATACGCAACCTCCTTAGAAAAGAAGTCTAATTAATCATGAGATCTCTCAGAAACGCCTGTGCGTTGACCGTATGGTCATAATCTGCGAGAAATAAAATGCCGGACTCAAATGGGTCACCTATCTAGCACCTAGCTGGGCACGTCTTTGTGATGTGTGGGATCTCATCGACATCTCCGTCGACCGACGGGATATGGGGTCGACACCCGTCGCACGATATTGCAACGGTTTTATCAACGCATTTGTCGTGGATGTATGTGACATACTAACAAAAATGCGGATGTCATTGTCCTTGCACAGCTTACGGTAGAAACTAAAAAAATTTTACTAACACATCTAAGAGACACCGTAGAAAAACTTATGAACGAATATATGCGTCATTCCTGTAAAACTGTATAATAAATATTATTTATCTATGACAAACCTTTAATGTATGTCTGTAAAACCATTAATGTTTAACAAATATATATTATGTAATTTAGTATTTTATTCACCTAAAACCTGTCTGTCACTTACGCGTAGATACGAGTCTCTACTTGTTGAGCCTTCAAACTGCTACCCAATATGAACAGGTTCAATTAATTCTTGTAATAGCTCACGGTTATAAGGTCACGATCTTTTCTTGTCTCGACTTGTCTTGTAAAGCCACCAAAATGGCACCAGTCAACAGGGAAAACCTATTACGACATCATTCAAGGTCGTATTCTATTTTTGTCTCGACTTGTCTTGTCGACCCACCAAACTAGCGCCAGTCATCAGGGGAAAATCTATTGCGATATCATTCTAGGTCGTGTTCTATTTCTGTCTCAACTTGTCTTGTCGAGTCGCCAAATTGTCACCATTTATGAGTCACCGGGAAAAAACCTATTGCGAACATCATTCAAGGTCGTGTTCTATTTCTGTATTGACTTGTCTTGCCGAGCCCCCAAACTGGCATAAGGTATAAGTCACTGGGGAAAAAACCCATTACCACATAAGGGTGTTGCGACACCAGGGAAACCCATTTCCTAGGGAAGGGAGGGAAGTGAGGGGGAAAAGTGAAAGGGGTGTTAAGGCCGTGATATGCTGTCAGCTGCTCGGTGGTCACACTTTTCGCTAAGTGACTGTCGAGAAAGTTTCGTGCTCCGTGTTCCTTCCCATGCCATGGTAGGAGCTCCCGATGTCGTGGACTCCACGCCAATAAATATAAAAATAACTCCAACACCCCGTTCCAAACATACCCAGACATAAAAAACTAATGAATATATAACTAATGAACACAAATAAAAAACAATGAGCATACATAAATAATCGATGATCACAAATAAATAAGCAATGAGCATACATAAATAACCAACTAGCACATATAAAAACAAATGAGACAAGAATAAACAAGTTTGGAACACGGAAAGGGGTCAGGTGAAGGGGTGTTGGACATCATGTGAGGGGGGGTGTAGAGGGGGAAACCAACAACCAATCAGAGAGCGAGGGGCATGTTCACGTGACCAGTGTTTATACCAACCAGAGCGCTGTTCCCATACGACCCACTAGGTAGTAGCGTATAACCTGAATTGATAGTAAGACGTGGTGCCAAAAATACTGTTTAAACGCTATCCTTTTTATCCTCTCTACCCTCAATGCCTATAAAGTCTTACTTTAAAATATCTTCTGAAGACATCCAAAGCTTAAGCAAATTCCCCTTACCAAACCAACAATGAAAAAGTCGCTTATTTGATCTTGTGATAAGTATAGATGAAACTTTTCAGGTACATTTAAAATCAGATAATTTTATAATATGATTTTTCGTAGTGAAGACATGAGGCTTATTTAGTTGGTAAAGGGGTTGGATTTGGGGAGAACTTCCCTAAAAATTGTTACAGTATATAAATAAAAACATTAAATATAGGTTTTAATAAAAAATAGATAGGGTGAAGTTCGAAGAGAGGAAAGCAAAAGTCGTTATTAAATAAGTATGCAAACCTTAGAATAATTGCAATTATACTATTGATGGTATAACCCACTGAATATAAAATCCAAACAAACAGAGGCACTATGAGAGAAAAATTATCAGGAAACGTTGATGTGTTAGTGACGGCTTTGATTAACTTTGATAATAAAGTTTCAATATTAACCAGTCTTATCTACAGGAGACACATCAATATTAACATTTTCAACCACCAAACTTTTTTTCGTTATGTGATGGGAGAGGAGAATTGTAATAGCTGATAATAATTGATTTAACTCATTTGATGTTTCTGGTGTGACGGTCATAGAATGAATAAAATAAAGGGTTAAATTCCAAACCTTGTATATCTTGATTGGATTCATAATATTTAATTAGATGGAACAGTGTTAATAAACAAATTGTCATTTATGATTTTCCAAAATGGAAAAATTTAAGGAAAACTGTTTCATCTCACCCCTCTGATACTATAATGAGACCCTTTTAAGTCTATGAGATATACGAGATATATTATCAAGGGGTGCCTTTTTTCTGAGACGTCCTGTATATAATAGAACTTTGTTTAAGCAACTCACATATATGCAAGGAGATAATTTAGTGAAAGCCAACCCTATTTACAGACAGCTTGCGGCGACGTATTACAGATCACTGAACATTGTCTTGTATAAACTAGTAAGACGATCATTTCGCCAGAGCTGTCTCACATAGAATAGTGGTCCTTTAAAACGTTTGTTATCTTAAGACTGCTACTTACGGATGGTGCCCTCAAGCAATTCATAGCCATGTCCCCTGCCCCCCCCCCCCTCCTCTCTCTCTCTCTCCATGATTAAAATATATAAAGTTCCTGAAATCTAGAATACGTTTATGATCATATTATCCTTAACCAGTCGGCCTTCCACGTGTTTGAAACAAAATACCAATAAAAGCTTAAATTTATTGGTTATTCTTTCTTGCATCATCCCTGTTGTGTAATAATTAAAGAGCTCATCTCACACACGAAAAGGCCTTAAATATTTCCCGAGCTTATGCCTTTGATTACTTTATTATAAGTGTATATAATTTCAAAACAAATAAGGCTGGAAATCTCAAACTTTGCATATACACTAAATGAAAAGTGAGAGTCAAAATAAGTTTTTTTTTACTTTTATTTATTATGATTGTATTATTATTCTAAATTATTTGAAATTTTGCTGTGTGATGTTAAAAAGATTTGTAGAATATTTTACAATCAGTATGCATGGTTTAATCTAGTTATCCAAAAGTATGTAAGAGGCTACATTACGACATTTGCAATTATCTTAAATTTCTTCTTCACCATTGTATAATAGTTTTCTACAAGTTGTGGTATAACATGTATGTGCCTTGGAAGTAAGAATGAGAAATGTTTTTAATAGGAAACACCTGCTTGCAAAGAGTGAGTGGAGGTTTACAGTGAAATTAGGTTAACAAATCCATTAGTCAAAAAAGTGATGTTTACAATATATGTTGGCATGGTTTCTAGTTTAATTGACTGAGAGAATTGCAGTTCTGTTTTAACTTAATCATTTGTCATTTCATCTGTCTGTCTGCTGTTTTTCTTCCTAGATATTTGCTACGTGACGGCTTTCAAATAGGTTCCTACGTGGAATAAAATTTAAAGAATTTGGACAGTGAAATTCATTTAATTAGGCTAAACAATAAGTGTCGCGATTTTTAGATCTGGCTACCCATTCCATAATGGTAGCCAATCAAATATATGTTATTTCGTTCCATGATAACTACCAAATGAGCGCACCATATTTTCCTTTGTCGAAAGTTCAAATGAGCTTTAAAAAAAATCATGAAATAATCCCCAAACCGGTTCCCTTCTTTACTCTTTACAATTTCAATAACAGAGAATCCCGATAAAGATAAAAGCAAATCATTTGATTAAAAACAATGTTCAAATTTTAAAACCACTCGTAGCTTCCCGCCTTTACAAACACAAGATGCCGAGATTTTATAATTAACAAAACTATTAACTTTAAAACATTGAAAAAATAAAATACATTTTTAAACCGACCTACGCTTACATTTTGATTGAATAAAACAAACCTATCTTTCAAATCAATTACAAAGCCCCCACCAAAACACATGTGACTTTTATTTAAAAAAACATTTTTTATAATAAAGACTTCTCACTTCTTTCATTAAGGAAGTTATTTCCTCAAAATATAGAAGTATGTCCTGAGCTTCTAAAAAATAAATAATTTTTATACTAAAAATTAGTATTCCAAAACAAACCACTCCAAATCAGGATAGTGTTAAAAAAAAAAATCTCTAACTGGAAATATACAAAATTTGTGCTGGAATCCAAATATCAAATACCAGAAGATGCAACTAAAAAAACTAAAAGAAAAACTCATTTAGTGAATCCAAGTAGCATTATCATAATAATAATTATTATTATTATTATATTAGCAGCACCACGTCTTACTACCCGTTCTTGGTTATACGCACTTACGCTAATGTGTAATGAAAGGGTGTTTTGATGAATTGAAGGATCTAACAGCTTAACGCGGGATCTGATACCACGTGGAGGCCTGGAACTCCACACATTCACAAGTTTTGATTATACAATATCTTGTCAAGAAGAATGAAGGTTTGCAAACAAGAAAATCCGTGCTGACCCCAGAGGATTGAAACTCAGACCCCCTAACATGGAAGTCTGACACCTCACCCCTATACCACCAGGTCCACGCCAAGTAAGTAGATTACATATATATTAAATTGTGAATAAACAATAAATAATTCATAACATAGGGATTTTTGTAAACTGAAAGAAAAAGAAGGTAAAGTTATAAACGGACCTTAGTATTTGAAAAGCCTGAGTCAACCATCTAATAAATGTTATATTATAAATCCCTTAAGAGCAAAAAAAATAAATAAGGAAAAAAAAAATGCGAAAGAAAAAAAAATGATAAAAATAAAAAAAAAAAGAATAAGAAATTAAGAATTAGAAAAAATAAATGAAAAAAATGAAAGAAAAAAACAACAACTAAAAAGAAAAATACTAATAAAAAAGAAAAAGATAAAGAAGTAAAAATTAGTAATAAAAAAAACACCATCCAAAGACAAGGGTTAAAAAAAAAAACCATAATTCCCACCAACCTCCCCATCCGTCTTACCACCTTCCCCCCTCATATCACCCCGAAACCCCCCCTGCCCACCAACCCCCCCCCAAAACCCCAACAAATAGATTACGGTCAGTCTAATTAAAAGTTAATAATGACCCCTGAATTTTTTATCTGAAACTGTCAACTTCAGAGTTATACGCTCACATCGACCACCAGTACTACACCCACGAACGCCTAAAATCATTATTATTAAGTTCACAATAACACAATCTGAAATATTCAAAAAATTTATAATTATATATTGAACATGAAACATCATCACTGCCAAAAGACAACACCATTGCGATTAGTTTTAAATTAAAAAAAAGACGAAAATTTGTGTATATCCAACCACATGAGTGATGGTAGGCTAGAAAGTTTGTTTCCCCGTAACTTGTTCCAAAAACAGTTTGAAGAATAATTGTTGTTTATACATCCGTCAGCGAACGGGTGGAATTTAGTCGAGTGTCTCTAAGGTGTCCGTGATATGTCAACAAGTTATATGACTGATCATCCCCTCAAGGATAATTCAATATAGAAACTTAAAACTGGAAATAACGGTTTAGGAAATAAATAGAGTGCCCAAACATTACCATTAATCTTTACACGACGAATGCTTAATTAATATATAAATTATTTGAGTGGTAATTGTTTGGGAAATAAAATGCTTCATGACTTTACCTGATAGTTCTTTAATTAATTTTTAAATTTGGGTTTTTGCACGATTTTAAATCTATGTTTTTCTACTATTTTATAGAAGTACTTGAAGAGAGCAGGGTACACAACGTTGAAATTTATTTAGTTAATCAAAATGTTCATTGACGTAATATATTTCGTTACAAAGCTAGATACACTCTTCTATAGAAATTTATGTAATTAAGATATTGGAAAATTAACTTCTTAACTTACGCTTTTTGTTGTAACCATACATCGTTTTTTAAAAATACCGATAAACGCATCGGAAGTTTTTCAAGTTACACACAGATTTCATGATGTTAAGACAAAACTGTTTGAAAGGCAGTAAATAGAATCATATAAATAAAAACTCTAAAGGTAAGTTTGTACATACATTTGTGTAATTTCTATTTTTCTGATAATTTTAAGGATTAAAATGGCCAAAAATACTGACGTCGTGCAAAGCTTTTTCTTTCCCTTTGTATTGTAAAGAAATTCCTTCTTTAGCTATCTTTTCATAAAAGCCACCTATCGAAACAGTGCATGTGAATAGCTCAGAAACCGGTTAAACAAGTGTTTTTTTTAACTATTCTCTAGACATGATCTTTTTATAAGTAATTTTTTTAATCTGTAGGACAGATGTACATTACATTGATGATGGCCGATTATAACCCCATCCTTTCCACCAATATACTATGGCATCCTATTGTTATGAATGTTATGTCCGTTAACTGCTGACATAAACTTTCTGCGGAATTATATATAAATCCTGTTGTCTAAACTAAATGTGTTTTCATACTCAATAAAAGAAACACTATTAGAATGATTCTAACCTAACATATCCTTACTATCTAACCATTTGTTTTTAGCCACAATCTAAACCTACTTACTTCATCAATCATTTACTGCTGTGCCACTGTCAAATATATGTTCCTAAACATTCATGCCTAATCCTAATCATTCCTAGCTTTAACCTATTCCATAACCCACCAAAATAACCCTCCCTCCCCCAGGATTGGTTTGTAAGTTTTTTTTGTAAAATGAACTCAGGTTGAATCATACACAAGACATTTTAAAATATTATTTTTTTATAAAATTTTAATGTTTTTATTATTTCTTCAAAACATATAGCCTAATGGCTAACCGTTCAACTTTGGGCATAAAGTGACCCAACATAAGTTGAGCCAAAGCCTCTTAGATAAATATTACGCTTATTGGTGTAATCGGCATACTTTCGAATTGATTAAAAAGTATGTAGCACTCATAAGAAATATAAAGAGGTGTAGAAATTTGGAAAAAAAAAATGTTTGAGTATAGTAAATATTGTAGAAATACAAATGTTTATGTTAAAAATTGTATTAGATTTCTTAAAGAAACATGCATGATATGCATAATAATTACATTTATCACTTATAAAATTAACTAGTATTTAAATGGGTAGAACTTATTATTTTTACTTTACATATTTTATATTTAACCTTAAATTATTATGATGTGAAAACGCTCTTACAACTTATCTTGGGTTTGTTCATTTCCCCCCCATTTTCCTTACATTTAATGTTGGTAGGAGTTAAGGTTTTATAGTATCTAATTCTCTCTACATCTGATTAAAAAACTGGTGGAACCCTATAAATGTTCGCTGGTACATCCATTTTGAGAAACCTGCTGGTCTATGTCATATTTGCTTTAAGACGCCCTTGGCCGTGTATAAGCAAACATTTATGTACGTGGTTTACTATCGTTTCTGCTTGACATATTCTTCTCAGTTCCGTTTTGTTGGGTTCGTGAACAATCTAATCTAAAGGAAGGTGTTGGTGGTGAATTTTCAAATAAGTTTATCAGTATTCGCACGAAAGAAATAATATATCCTAGTGAACATGTCCGGGCAGTGACGGTGTAACTTAATGGTTGAGGGGGATCAAATTACCAAAGGGACTTTGTGGGGCTCCCCCTCAACACCTCCAGGCCAATGATCCAAAGACCCTACCCAGGAAAATGGTTATCTAGTTAGATGCCCCTGAATCAATTTGTAGTGATGCTCTTATGTTTGGGTTTATTAATAATACTCATCTAAAAATGACTATTATTAGGGATCCTTTGCAGTGGCGGATCGTTTGCTAAAATTAGTAGAGGAGCTGCTAACACGGAAGCAAACAGTGCATATTTACTTCACAGCTGCGAAGCCAAATTTTCTTTGGTACCATTCAGAACTAAATGCTACGAACTATATTTCTTTGTTGTTGCTTTTTGCCTGGATGAGATATAAATGATCAGGTGTTGCACGAACTCTTTTAATTATCTGTAAACTTTCTATGGAGCAGAATAGCTGTGAAAACTTAAGGCTCGTAGAAATTCCACCTTACAGTCACAGAACTTATATTCTGGCGCTGGAAAGGCCCATGGTAAGGTTTTCTTTAAATAAAAAAACCGAAAAAAAGTAATCATATAGAATAACTGGAGAGCAG
This sequence comes from Timema cristinae, assembly GCA_039000515.1. Classification (NCBI taxonomy): domain Eukaryota; kingdom Metazoa; phylum Arthropoda; class Insecta; order Phasmatodea; family Timematidae; genus Timema; species Timema cristinae. The sequence goes on from JBCFYV010006607.1 coordinate 15,340, forward strand.
AATAATAATCTAATTCTACACTCATCTACACTTTATCACATTCAAGAATATGGTACACATTTTTAAGCACAACACACGCTGAGTAAAAAAAATTTCTCCACCATTACGCGCCCGAGTCGGCACTGCGAGTGCTCTCTCTAAACCGGAGCAGTCCCCCCCAAAAACCCCCTTATCCCCCCCCTCCCCATCCGGACTATCCTATGTGCGCATGCACGACACAGATCTAGACACCACGTCGCTGTTACCTGTGATGCGCATAGTTCCTTACAAAGTATTTTTGCGTATATTTTTCATAACCTGGGAGATGACTACTGAATACTGACATAAAGCTTAAGGAATACTATATTGTACTACAAAATAAAGAAACAATTAAAGAAGAGAGGGACTCATTATATTAAATGTTATCCGATGATAATCAAGCGTGTAAATAGGGGTGGTTGCAGTTCCTCAGGTGCATATATATGAGCCCAACCACTGGCTGCTCACCATCAAACGTTGTTCGAAATGTTAAGCCCTAGAAGTTATTTATAGTGTCCTCAAGCTGCCACATTTAAAAAAAAAGTCTCTAGATAGAGCTATTATAGATAGTGGTCATAGAGCCTTGACAATTTTGAAAATGTGATGCTTCTGGAAGCTATTTGGGAGAGTTTTTTAATCTTATCTTTATCCGAAATTATAATAGAGGACGTTAAATACATTTAGAGGGATGTCCATTTATTCCGCGAGGGAAGGATTCTTTACATGGGATAAATTGCTTTTGCGGCCTCCCAGCTCTCCACTATAGTTAACGGTACTCAAAAATACCGTAACAAACTATAAAACCTTCTCTCTCATCCGGCTTTCACTTATCATTTTGGTAAAATTTAGGAAAATTAACCCTTACAACAACCTTTGACTAATCACATGATCACTAACACTAGTGGCCAGGAAGTTTTAAATTTCAATGAAGCGCTCGAATCTCAGCTGAATGTACTAAGTCAGGATTTACAAATATGTCATATAAATAGTTTTTTTAACACATTATTCCACTTTATAATTTTCTATAAACTAAATTTCCACTCCTAACCACCATGGATTAATTCAATAATCAAGCTTGGTGATCGACTTATTAAAAAAATACATTTTGAGAGGGGAACACTTTATAAAAATAAAGGGTATGAATAAAATTTCACTAATTACACTTTATTGACGTGGAGCAAGGACGATATCTCATTAAGTAAGTATCATATCAATTCCAAAACATCCGTTAATTACACGGTCATTGTCCAAGACAACAGCCTATATTTACTCGCGTCTCTTACAGGTAAAGAAAGGATTTGTGATGCCACAAAAAATTAAACTCGAGGTTCTGATGGATGTCGAGTTTCCATGACCTCCCGAACCACTAAAAAATTTGTCTTGGCAATGCTGTCCTGTCAGTTTGTCCCTTTTAAACTTAAAATTAAGAATAGTTTTAATAAAGGGCGAAACGAGAAAAAATCGATTTCTCAAAATCCTGTTTCCACGATTTTGATTCAAATTCTATTCTAGGCGTTGAATATGATTATAAATAAACTAGGCTATTTTCTTTTAAACCCATGAAAATTAGTATTAGGTACCTTACTAAGCAGAATTCTCCGTATCTCTGCAACTATTTGAGATACTAGATAGCTTACATCTGCAAAATTGTGACAATATTAAATAAAAAAAACTTTAAATTGAATATAGTTTTATAAAATTAACAAGTTTCTGAGATATTTTTCAAATATTTTAATACCAATTTGTGAGCTTTTGTTGTAAAGGCGATAATTCTTACATTTAACGACATAAATCTCCAATGTCATATAGTAATTAAATATAAGATAGGTTTTCTCAAAAAGGTTTATGTTGTTTTTTCTTTAAACCTCGTTTGGAGATATGTTAGTATCAATGATCTATATCCATTTCAGATTCAATAGGCAATATTTACATTTTTTATTAGTCATAATTAAAATAAAGGAATTTAATAGCAATGAGAATGGCCCATGAAGATGCTGCAACACCTAATACAATTCGAAAACATTAACCAGAAGTTGAAATTTTCAATACGAAGTTTGACCATTGTGGACCCAAATATTGATCTTTTTTTTACACGATCGAAACATACAAATGAGAGACATTAATTATTTAAAAAAAAATTATAAATTTTCAAACTGGAATAAAAAAAAACTTACAATAAGTATGGGCAATTTAGCATGGGTTTGCTAGTGTATAGAGTTTAAGTTTCACATATATTACATGTTTTGGGTAAATATCTCCATTTGTAATCACTAGAGCGAGAAATCCGTGTGGAATAACGTACAATTTTGGTTTTTACATTTCATTTTGTTTGTACATTGCAGACAATTCCTTACGCGTACATACATTTTGTTTCGAAATCCCCTGTCTAAGGAAATGTTCTTTATAATCGTAAAGTTATTTTTGTATTTTTCTGTCATTTTAAATTTTTTAACAAGACTTTCTTGTTTACGTTAATATTGAGTCTTTTAGCATTCATGTAAGAAGAGCCAAGTACATTTTTTAAATAAAATTGTTGAGTCATTTAGGCATTTTATGTAAAGCAAAGTATTTTGTTTATAATACTAATCAATGAATTGCAAAACACCTGACTACTCAATAAAGATTCCTTCAGCACACAGTTGTGGGAATCAAAATTAATTTTAAACTTCAAAATAATTCTATACATCTTACGTGTATGTCGGAAAAGCCATATCCATAATAAGACATTGCAACCAAACTGGAAAAGGTTGCGCTTAGAGCATGCAAAGATAGAATAATTTTTTCATTATAACCTATATAGTATATTGCAATAGCTCGATATTGTTATAGAATATGTAGGATTATTCTCCATTTATAAAGTGATTGTTTTGATTATCGGGTATATTCATTACGAGCTTTTGTACATAAATTCGAATCATTTTATTATGATTTTAAGTCATATTTGGAATTTTTAGTGTCACTTTTTATGTAATTTTTTAATATTATGTAAGAAGTTGGGTCCTTGTACATGAGAATAGCTAAATTCTATCAAAGAGAGAAATATCAAAGCATATATAAAAAGTTGAAATGGTATTTTAAATATGTATTATAAATGAATTTTATACACAAAATCTCTAAACATTTTTTTTATCTTTAGAAACGAATCCAGTTTTTTATAAAGATAAAGTTGCTACACATAAGTTTTATAAAGAAACATTTGGCTTACAAAGGAGAACGTGTATTTTGCATACATTTATTTGTAGGTTTCACAGAACGTAGACTGTAAAAATACACAAAAAAATCACATAAAAATTTCTTTTGACAAATCACCCACGTGTGCTCAGCCAGATCACACTAAAGTTTAACCTAGCTTACAAATGATTCGGAGCATAATCTAATTTGGGTCCCAAATGGTTTAATCGACCATTTGTATTGAAGCTCTGAGATAACAAAATAAAATTTTTAATTACATTTAATTGAATTAGTTACAAGTAAATCACCTGCAGGGTTGGACACGATGTTAACGATAGTTAGGATGTAGAGAGTGTCTTTCCCGTAAAAAGGAGGCTAAGCCCCAACCAAGTGAGTTTGGATGTTGAAATATTCCTCGGTCTGCCTTTTTTTATCTCCAAGGTAGCTCGTGAATATATTCTCTTAAAATATAAACTCTTGACCAAAAAAAAAATTACATCTCGCCTAATTACCCAATTTGAGCAATCCGAATATCTAGAATAGTGGACTAGATATGCATTAAGTAGCAATTTATAGAAAATATACATCTTTTGCATGGATAAAGTGAGAGGATCCATTTAGTAAAAAGAAAAATGCTATTTCTCCGATAGAAAGAAAGCCACCCCGTTACCCACCGTAGTTCGTATTCCATTTGCGTGGAAAGGATAATGGGTGATCCCTTTTAGGAAAAAATACCCCTATCCTGCCTCGACCCAGGATTGGAACACGGATTTTCCCCGTCACCAGTAACCTATATAATTAAAGGATTACGCTTTAGGATGCCATACTACATTGAAAGTAGGTCTAAACATATAGCATTAGATTAAATAGCTCACGTCGTTTATAGCGCACATATTGCCACTACAAACACGATAAAGAAATAATTAGGTTGACAAGCACGACATCAACCTTTCCACTTGAAGCTTTATTTAGTCCAACAAAGAACCCATTTTTGAAAATCCTGGTAATTATCTCCAGCCACTGTTAGATGTAATCCTTTATACTCATTAAAACCCTTTGTTAAAAGGGTATTTCTTTGTGACACGAACCCTCTCTCCATCAAAGCGAAAGCGGATAAGAGAAAACGTAAGTAAGCGTGATCAACACCAGAAACTACCTATTTTTGAGGAGTGTAGGAACAAACCGGGTCAAAGATGTTGTAAACAACTAGCGGGTACGATAAAAATAAAATAGATGAGGCTTTTTTTTTAAGATCTCCAAACAAGCAATGATGAACAATAGTAAATAGTGATGTCTATAATGTTTAGCTTGGAAAAGGAAAATGCAATTATAATTTTAATTTACAGATAAACACATCAGACATTCCATACTGCTTGCTCTTATCTGGCTGGTCAATAAACACTCCCAGTATAATACTGTTAGTTTTCTTTCTATTAAAACCACGCTGTGTGTATAATACAGAGGAAGCAAGCTATTTTTGATCTAGTCACAGGTGGTGCTAAAGATTTGTGAAATGCACACAATCATTTAAAAATGAAAACATAAGCTGCATAATCGAACATGAAAAAAAACAGTAGAATCTTGAAACACTGATGTTGGTAAATTGCTGGAAACTCTACTAATCATAGTTTATTGATTTCCAAATAATTTAAAAACTTGTATACATTTTTTATTTCCATATAAATAAATCAAGAAATGGCGTCACAATATAAAAATAAGAGCTGTTTGTGCAATGTGAGGATATCGAATAAATCTTAAAACACTACATAAAGACTTATATTTTGATTAGTTATTGATAGAAATCAAGTAAAGAAACTAGAACAAGTGATTTCAAATAGACAACGTATATAATATAAGTAAGTTGTTACTTAACCATATTTAGCCTGAATCTTTTTTCAACTTTAAGTAAATAGAAGATACATGTCCTTGATATTTTAGACAAACTAAGGACATATTTATCTAGAGTATTTTACCATCGATTGTAAATATTCGTCTAGTATATGGTTAAACGATAGATAATAAAAGTATAGTACTTCTAAATTCACATCAGTAAGGAGTCGCTACTTTGTAGTACTCTACATAAAAAAAGCACTTCATAGGTGCTGTAAAATGTTGTCCCTTCTTTAACAGCCAAAAATGTTTAATAATTACATGATATAATATTCAATGATGACAGTAATAATAAAAAATAGACAAGCCTAAAATTTAGCTATTTGGGCATTTTGGAAGATTTAATCTATAGCATTTTGAATGGATTAACTGTAGTTTTATAATTATAAAATAAATATACGGATTTAGTGTAAACCAACACATTTTAGAGTATTTAATATGTGTTTGGACTAAAATAAAACACTTTTAACATTATGAGGTATTTAATAAACAAACGTTTGCCTTAGTTTTCGATGTTTACCAACTAAGTTTAATCTACATCTGAGTTTCAGTTAATTCTGTTAAATAATTTGATTTAAGTATTTTCTAATCCCATATAAATGAATGATGTGAATAAACCCAATATTTAAATAACCTTTAAAAACATATTTAACTAAAATTTGGTTTATATTTGTTGCAACAATATACGTTTACTACAACTGTATCGATAATAGTGTCAAAAATGGATATCACATCTTCATGCATTCACTAACGCCACAAACGTCTAATATTGTGCATAAAGGAGATAAAACAAACACATTCGAAATATTATAATTAATACAGTAAGGTATAAACGTAGTCCTCACCCCATGTATTAAAATATACCTATTGGTGCTAAATAAAACACATCCAAAGAAAAATTAATCATTAGCTGTATTTTATGTAACCTTCCCCAGATGTCAAAAATAGAATGGATGGTAGAATAAATTCTTGTTAAAGGTTGAGAAATGGAATGCGTGACCATCAATAGATGATTATCAATAACTATACAAGATTCATTCCTCACACTCAATGGAGCTATTTCCAACAATGGGCTAAATATGTAGAAATTGTTTCTGTGTCTAATAGCTAAATTTTTAGCCACGAACCAGTGAAATGTGACCATACCTCTAATAGTCTTTTCCTACCCCCAGCGCCTATAAGTCTCGGAAAGGTGCTCTGTCAATACCCTCCATAAAAGACTGAACGCTGATATTTTAAATACTTTAAATAATCCACATCATACTGTCGAAAATTGTGTCGAATCAAGGAGAAATGTACAAAGTGAAATATAAAGAACAAGATTGATCAAAAATGTTATACATTATTTACCTATAAAAATCCTTAAAAATTGTGTGAAGTGTCCAAGCCAACCATATGAGATAAGCCTTGGTTCCTTTAGGTAAAATATTTTCCCGCCCAAGGTGAATGTTAAATGTTTTGTTTTCTCATCCCATGAGCGTAGAATCCTCCCAGGATTGGTTTATCTCAAATATCTATAGAGAACAATTGTTTCTAATATTATTTGGGGCAACTTACGAAACTTTAACAAATTTGTCAACCATTTGACAGTAAATTCTTTATCCACATCCTCCTTTATTTTCTGAAGGGAGCGATACAGCCAGGTTTTATTAAGCCTGCTCAGAATATGATAGACCGATTTGGAAAGTTGAAAATCTATGCAGAAGTTTTCATCCTTAACATATAAATAGTATATCATATTAATAGTCGAGTGTTCGATACGATGATACTCATTAAATAAAGAAACAACCAAATCCATGCATCGACATGATCTTTTAGTAAAATCATATCCACTATTTTATTCTCGAGACATTCGATCTATTCTTCAATGACAAGTTTTATATTTATGTATAAAGAATATTTAGTAGTTATCCTTCATCTAATGAAAGATTTTAAAATCCACAGTGAAAACACTATTCAACATCAGTATGAAGACGATGTTCAGAAGAGCAAAAGTTCGGATATCACTGTCGGTAGACTTGCACTGTGGGATCAGTAACGTTCTTCCCAGTACTAGCACATGCCAAGGTCAGCCCAAGTACGTTTAGAGTACACGTCAATGACTGTGAGAATGTAGCCTACTTGTATCCTTTTATTCAATCTTGAATTGGGTATCTTCGCCACCAGACAAGCCCATAGTAGTTTATTCATACACGTACACTGACATATAATTGTTAAAATTACGTCCACTTAACGATATATTTCAAGTATAATATTATGCTTTTACAATCAAGATCACGGTAAAACCTCTATCTATTATAATTTATATAATGATACACGTTTCTAGCAATTTTTTCAATGATCGAAAGAATCTCAATATTATGGGAAGAATGACCTGCCGAATGAGTCAGTCAAAGAGACGTAGTTGATCGACCATCTAGTACATCGTGCACAGTAGTGGTAATTCGATAACTCTTCCTATCCAATGTCATGAAACATACCGTCCTTCTTTGAACGCGCTTCAAGCTTAAATATTTCTTGATTATGCGTATTTGCTTAGGTCAACGCGTGAATTGAAATGTGAGTATTGTTCGTTCCTATAAACTATGAACTTTAATATTTTTAATCAAACATATACTTTGTATACCTAAAGACTGACTAAAGGACTGACCTCATTGGTAATGCAATGGCTCCTTTCGATTTAAAAATTCCTTTTTGGAGTAAGGAACCTTGATATTATTTAGAAAGAACCCGCCCGAACCACCCCCCTACTTTGAACCATATATTGAATCTCCAAGATATGCTCACCATCCATAACGCAACCACGTAAGTTATAATTCCGAAAATAGTGTATGGGTATAAATATAGTGCCAACAGCTGTATGTTATGCTTATCCCATCCTCAGGTGGAACAATCTTTCCTTTTAAACTCTATATCAGTTTAAATTTATTGCAGTGACAACTTCACTATCTTGTTTAGCCGTTCTATGATATGTTTTCAAATATTTCACTTCGCTTAAAATCTCAGACTAATGTCAAATCATCAGATAAAATTTATAAACAATTTTAAAATCAAATTAGCTTTGATAAATATCTCAGAAAACCTTCTTTGACAAGGTATATCATCATAAGGTAGCATGCTATTTTTTGAATCTAGTCACAGTGGTGCTAATGAATTTGTGAAATGCACCAAATCAACTTTAAAAATGAAAACATAAGCTGCTTAATCGAACATGAAAAAAACATGTTTAAACAGGTTTGTTCAAAAAAATATACTTTAACTATTCCATTTTATTTTTTTTTTTATTACTACAACAGATGCAAATGAGAAAATTATTCAAATTGAGACGGTAAGTTTTTAATCTCTAAACATCTTTTAGTTATTCGAAAGTTCGTCTGACAATGTTTTCACATTATAAGCAGATTATATTCAGTGAGTGACGATACAGAACTTAGGCCTGTGTGTTGGATTGACAATCAATGGTGACATAGAATACAAAATGAAGAAAGAGAAGAATACCTTGTTCAGAGAGAAAATTTCTGCGCATATAGAGTAATGAAAAGTATCTCATCCTCATTCATTAAATGCCAAGACTTGGCGGTACTATAGTTGCTCAATGTGATATAATTCGCTCCTGAACCGTGAGTGGTTCAGTCCTTTAGCAACTGATCATGATTTAGATTTAGCCAAACTATATTGTTGTTGAATATTGTATACCTGAAGCTAAGATATCATAAGCAATTTATTCCGCTATAACAATACTGTAGCGCTGTTTCACCACTACAATAATTGCAATCGATACCCTTTCAACCAAATATGGGTGCTGTCTACATTCACATCTTCGATTGGCTTGTTGATCTCTTCTATACAACATGTCCACAAAGTAACCCATTCACTTAGAAAACCACGCACACAAAAACTTCTGAACAGGAGGGGGGGAAAACGGTGATTTGGCTTGCCAAACCTGTCGTTCCAGAGAACACTGCTTGATCCATAATGGTCTGCGACTGCACCGACTTTGTGAAGGTGGGAATGGACCTAGTACCAGAGTGGGCATATGGAGGGTCGCCGCAATGCATCCAGAAAGTTCAACGACTGCGCCCAACTTGGTAGCGGAGTGACTGAGAGTGACAGTTGCAAATCTGCCATCCAGCGATTACTGAATATGCCGGAAAGACTAAGGCCAGTAAAATCAGAATATTTGGTGGAAAGACATATTGCAGGGCTCTGCCTACTGCGTATTCCTCACGTGATGAGTGACCTCCACCACAATACTTTTCTCCAGTTGAATTACTAATTTTTCTTCACTGGGTTACTGAATTGAGTATCAACGTTTCCCCTGGGTATGTATTCTTTAGCATCATTATTATAGAACTATTACATCCTTACTGGATCTGATATAAGGCTTAAATGACGATAAAAATAAACATTTAACCTGTATTTTATAATAATTTTTCACAGCTTTTCAGCCGTGATCTATTTTCATCTAAAGATTATAGTCATCGCTGCTAAAATTTAATAAATTATACTCTCCATATAATACTTTAGAAGTTTTTTAGTATTATCACTATGCTGAATTGTTAATGGTTACTAACACTCTTTTTTTGAAGCAATATTTTCTACTATACTGTTGCCAAATTAAATTGGAAAAAACAATTTTTTTTTCTCAGAATTGTAATGGATTGCCAGTGTATGTCTTCACCAACTTAAACATGCTAACTGTTTAGAACTTGACAATAAGGACTGGTTTTAAATTGGAAATAGTCACTTTGGCTTCAGTTGTGAACTTTTGTTGTGTGGACAGGGGGATGTTAGATGTTACTCTTCTGTGGAGATACGTGTTTGCTTCAATGTAATTTAAAAATGCTACTACTCCAAGGAAGCGTGTAAAAAATAATTTGTCTTAAGGATCACACTCTATAACAGTGGGGGGGGGGGAGAATATCGCTTCTTCAGTTGGTGTAGGCCAAATCAAGTGTATCAATTAAATTCTACTAGGTACAATGCCATCTGGATCATAGTCCTTCAAAAGGAGAGGTAAATGTGGAAGAAAACGAAAACAACCCCGTGAAACCGATAAAATTATAATCAGAAAATATAAAATGAATCCAACAAAAACAAGCACAGCCTTCAAAGAGATGAGATTTGGCTAGGTATTTGTGTGGAAGACTCAACTGTACGCCGTAGGCCTCTATAAGTGGCCGAAAGCAAGAAAACCAAAAGAAATACAATATTTTAATGCAAGATTAAGATAAAACTTTTAGCGTGGGCAAAAAAAAAATCGATGAATGCTGACAACTGAATACAGGAAACTTTCAGGGATTTAAATTCATTTATTGTTTAGACAAAAGCAACTTTGAGCCCTTAATACCTGAGCATGTCCAACACACTGTAAAACTCTTCTGGATTCGATGTTTTGGTTTTTTTCACAACAAATGACACTGGAAGCATAGTTCTTGTTTAAGTAATGATTCTGAATTACATACCAAGTAGAATAAATATACACGTAAGATTGTTCCATATTGTAAACTTTTGACGGGACATTTCAACATACTTGGGCCCCATGTCACAATCAAAAATGGTCAAGACTTTTATTGCTGAACAATAAAATTAATTTTTTGATTGCTTGGAAATTCACCAGCCTTAGATCCTTTATAAAACTTGTGGAATATATTGGAAGAGACTTTCAGTATAATGGACTGTACAACCATAGAACCGCATGATAGCGAATATTATTAAAATTGTGTGTTCCACAATGATGAAGTCAAAAATATTTGAACTAAATCATTGGAGTCAATGCCTAAAACAAATTCAAAGGTAATTTCTGAGAAAGATAACATACTTCATACTGAATTACGAGTATATTTATCAGTTTATATAAAGCATCCATTTTTGAAAAAGAGAGATTTTTACTTGTCCCCAATTAATTTGCACAGTATAGTAATATCTATAGAATTATTTTTAACATTACACGTAAAATTGGGTAGATTCTTATTTGAATCTTGTTAACCCTCTATTTGTGACCATTGTTATAATTCCCTTCAAAGGATGGATAGGTTGTAAGAAATATTAGATATTTCTAGATAAATTAAAATGGGATTTGGATTTATTAATACATAGATTAATTATTCCTGTACCTCCATCACATATTCTGCTTTAGGAATTTGAGTGAAGAATAACCCTAGGCAACGGGTGACTGTTTAGATACTCATCAGAAAGAGGGTAGCATATTAAATAAGGTTTTCTGATCTCGATTCTTGTATCTAGGTATAATTTTTTTCAATTTAAAGAATATAATTTTGTAGATGGTTAATTACTATGGGTTTATATGCTACATCAATTGTTCTAAATGAAAGGGGATAATAAAGGTTGCATTTTAGAGAAAATTCATCGACATTCGCGTAGAAGGATGGTAATAACTTAAGAAAAAACACCCTCAGTAAAAATCCTACCAACCTGATATGAGGCATAGATCTTTGCTTTAAAACCGTACATACAGTACAAAACGAAAGTGATGCATTTGTTGTACCATGTGAACCATCGATATTGATCCAATGTTTTATAAATATTCAAAAAGTGTAAGTAAACGGAATAACTTGATAACAATATCTTAGAAATTTCAAATGACAAAGTTTCCTCGTTTTTATTGAGAACAACCTACTTTTTTTTTTATGATAGTTGAAACTTGCTCAATCATCTGATGCCTTGCACGCTCGGAGTATAAAGTGTTCTATAAGTATTTAAAGAACTGGATTTTTTAAAAACATCTCTAGATTATGTAATGTAAATTTATCTTTCTTGTAGTATTTAAACCTTAAAAACTTGGAAACATTCATAGAACTTTCCGGTGCTACTTTTAGTTTTCCAAGGACAGTATTTAATTAATATACTTCTGGTCTTCAAAGATTTTCACTTTACTAACTTGGAAGTCTAACCATATTATATTCAATAGACAATAAAACACATAAACATTTTAATCGTAGATTAATAATTTTTTAAAATAAAATACACATCATCATTTGCCAAAAGATTATAAAAACTCTATAAAGAAAAATAAAGTGCATGAAATAGTATTAATCCAATCCTCTAGGTTTTTTAAACTAAGTATTCACAAGGAAATAAATCTCTCTACAAAAAGAAGGTAGTGTGAATACTTCACCTCTGTAAAATAATAGTTCAACTTTTATTAATTTCTATAAAAGGCTATGATCCGGAATCCTGCGAGTGGTGTAAGTTTACTTTAACCTCAGGATCAATACACGGTGTAAGTAGCACACGATTTAAGCTTTTTTTTTAATATTTAATTTTTGGGGGGGGGGGGGGGGGGGGGGGGGGGGGGGGGGGGGGGGGGGGGGGTTTTTTTTTTTTTAAATTTTTTGTTTGTTGTTTTTTAATTTTTTTTTTTTTTTTTTCTTTTTTTTTATTTATTTTTATTGGAGGGGGGTTTTTTTTTTTTTTTTTTGTTTTTTTTTTTTTTATTTTGCAGCTATCTCACTGTGCAACTACTACTCGGTAGTTTTAGCTATCTTGGGAAATACGTATATTCATCCCGATTGGGGTCATTGATGCCAATTTGAATTAAACCCAAATGTTGACAGGTTGAAAATGCATAGCTCTTTTACAACTTGGTCGTGAAAGTTGTAATGGATTGTTGTGAGCTGTGCTACAATAATTGGTTCGCGAGGGTGAACTGGCGGTCTAGGGAAGTGTCAGACTTCTGTGCTGGCGGCCGGGTTCAATCCTCGTCCCGTCACAGATTATCTGATTCCAACCTTCCTTCACTACCTGACAAGAGCTTCTTGTGAATGTGGGAATGCAGGCCACCCACCATGGATCGTAATTCCACGTAAAACAGTAGGTCCTTCATTTCATCTCAAAACACCCTACAAAGCACATTAGCGTAAGTGCTACAACCCGAACGGGTATGTAAGACCGGTGCAAATAATAATAATAAAAATAATAATAAAAATAATAATCGTTCTCGTGATGATTAAGTGCAAATTGTGACGGGGTGCGCGTAAACACCAAAGAGACTGGAATTGAGGGGAACTGCCAGAACAGTCGGACTTAGAACACCCCAACTACAAACGTCATACTGCCACACATTCCATACGACATATTAAATATTTAACTCATCCTACAAAAACAAAACCATATCTAACAGTCTATAATTTTTACATTTTATCTCCCCTGAGGGATACAACCCACTACAATTCTCAAAAGGGCCTCTGACACAAACTTGGGAAAGAAAAGGGGTCGATGCAATTAAATACAGATATGGCGAGATAACATTTCTTAATAGAATGAAACGGAGTACATAGAATTTTATTGATAGGGATTATAGCTGAAATGGCTTCACATAAATACTTATTTAGTCAAAATACAATAGGGTACAAAACGCCATGTAAATTTAAATTTATAGAGACTCTTACATCCAATATAAACCTTGAGCAAATATCATAGATCAACTGATAAAGTCTAAAATAATTATTGACCTATTTCTTTAAAGGCCTTTTTCTCTCTTCTTTCCGATAAAACTGTCAGACTAATTTCTATTGTTTGGGTTGGGGGGAATTTTCCTTTATCCTTGAACCACTTGCCGAATATTAGTACGGAGTTGGTGGCCCCCCTTCAGCCTAATGTTTGTGTTTAGAAACCAATTTAGGGTTACAATTCCGTTAGTGTCACTCATACGTAATTGTTTATTTTGGCCCCTAATTTTAGGGGAAGCAGCCCCTTCAATTTTGTTGTAGTTTGACCAATTTTGAAAGGGTTATGATAAACTTAAAGCTCACAATTTTTAGTTTAACCCCAGTACTAAGGTCAGCGTGACTGTACTTTCTAAATATGTTAAAAAAAAAAAAAAAGGGGAAAAAAAAAAAAATGTAATAAGGGTTTTCGTGGCTTGTTTAGTCCTTATCTAATAAATGAATGAATAAAAATTTCACTATTATAAATAATTAATCTAATTAAATGTTTTTTTTACAAACCATTAAAACTTTGTCTATTCTTTATCTAATTTTTGTTGCTACATTTTTTTTGGGCCTATCTTCTACCTGTGATAGTTAAAGTTAAGGGGTTATAATGCCGATGATTTGCAATTAAATAAAATTTATGCTGATATTTTAAACTTAAATATAATAATTTTATATCTGGACCATTTTAGTTTATTCGTGATGAAGTAGGGCTGTCTTTTGGATTAAATACGTATTGCTTAATACGTGTGGGCATCTTCATTTTTCTAATTTTTATTTTACTCGGGACCCTCACGATTCAATAGAAGCGAATTTTCCGATTAAGATTCTAGAACATTTACATCCTTTGTCTCTAGTATTATGGATGCTTTGTCTCCTCAAAAAAACCTTTTGCACCTTTCACCACCTAAATCAGTTTTTAGGGTACGTGTCGCTGTATGTGAACAATCATAAACTGTATCCCCATGTTTTTTATCACCAAAAAAAATCAATAATAGTAAAGTAAAAATAATAATTAATTAATAAATGGTTGTGCCAAGTTAAATAAATGGTACGTGCCGCCCATAAACTTTCTACACCTCAAATAAATTGTAAATAAATCAATGAAAATGTGAAATTAAATAATATTTTTTTTATAAAAACGTATGTTTTTAAAAAATTGTAATGGTTCACCGAAAAAAATTCTTTTTCTTTTATTATTAAAGACACTTAAATAAGAAACCTCGAAGAAATTTTTGAAAAACCCAAAAAAATACACATTGTTTGCTGAAAAACACTCACCAAGAGCACAAATGAGATCATATATATGTTGCTAAAATACATTTGAGAAAATCGAGAGCATAAGTTCCGCTAAAAAGCATAACATTTAATATTCATAATTTAAAATGGCTCAATAAAAAAGATTGATTTGCTTCACAGCTCAGAAACTTATCGTTTTGTAAAAATATATATTAAATAATAAATTTATTTATATATTAATAGTAATATAATTTACAATGATAAATCATTTCATACTTTCATAATTAAGAAGAGATATACCAATATTATGGATTTCTGCTTCTCTAAAACACTCTTGAAACTAATTTTTATTGGAAAACTGGTGTTATACTTTTATTTTAATGTGAATAATTACTGGATAACCACTTAATCAAATTCGTATTCTAGATTTTGATAAAATCGATTGCGCTTTGAACTAACCCTTGAATATGTTAAATAGTCAGATAATCCTCGAGAAATCCTATGAAATCCTAGAAATCACAAGTTCTTTCCTACTGAATGAGAATGGATATGGATCGTAGCGAGATATAGACAACAGATGGCAGTATGAAAACCAGCTTAAAACGTTCAGGAGCCATGAGTGAAACATCGACATTTATCAAATTTTCTAGTTCACTTTTTATTTTTACAATCACAATACTTTATTTCCGAGGGTGATAAAAAGTAAATGGAACATAAGAATTCACCAAAGAGATATAAATTAACTAACAGACACCAACATAGAAACTCCAGAAAAGAGGAACATTTCTAATCCAAAGCTTCGTAACAATCAATTTCACTTCAAAAATTTGAAAAGAAACATATGTATTTAACTTATAGCCAGAAACTATTTGTTTCTATAAATAAATATCTCTAATAGAAAGAAGCTTATATTAATATTAACTTATTTAAAACACCGCGTTTTTACTACCCGTTCGGGTTAGCACCTACTTTAATAGAAGCCATATTAATAACGTACAATGATAAATTATTTCTATCCCAGATAGTTGATGGAGATATGATCAAAATTGTAAAATTCGACTTAAGCAACTATCTAAAAAGTCATTTCATGAGAAAATAAAAAATTAATATTGTGTTGTAATTTAATCAGTTTCTAGGTGCATAAATTTTATTTAAATGTTAGAGTTGATTCGAGAAAATTTATGTTTCTTCTCTTTTGACCTTTAAGTAAACTGCCTTAATAAAAGCTAGTTATCTAAATCCAGAAACTACTGGGGGAACCTATGAAATATCTACCCTACATAGTTAGCTCCATTGGTGAAATGGTATCTGGTTATTTTCTGAGATATAGAAAGACGGAAGACAGACATACACGAAGAATGATGGAATCTCAAAACAACTATTTTGTTTTCAAAGGAGGTCAATAAAAGGTCGTAATTTATCAAATCATGGGTTCGATATTTGACGTTCACAACAAGTTCTAATTCCAAAGAATTTGAGAGAGAACAAAGCGCATACATGAAATATTAATGTCACTTTAGAGAAACATATTATTGATTTGTGCATTACAACCCCTCCATATCCCATAAATCTATTTAAAAATGTAATTTTGGCTCACACTCAGAAATGAGTTATTTTATAAATGATGTTATAATTAAAGGTTTTGCTTTTTAATTAATTCCTACAACTTGCAATCATAAGTTATTTCTTATGCTCAAAAGTATTGTAAGATATGTTCAAAATTTGAAACTTCCGTTATGTAAAGTATCCTCAAAGTTTTTGTCTCAATAAGAGGTTCCGTCATTTTTTTTCGTAATGTTAAACATGCCCCCGAGAAAACGAGGATTTTTAAATGCAAAATTTTAAGGCCGATTTTAAATAATAACGATTTTATTTATTTTACTCCCTTAATATACTACCCTTTAATTTTGTAACTACTGCAGATAGCTAGTTCGAAAGAACCTTCCGTTAGATCTTATATAGATCCTATATACTAAGTTATAGCCTTAACAGTAGAATGGTTTTCTACAATAACAACTATAAATACACATACTACAATAACCAACAGAGCAATGGCATTGAAAAAAAAAGTATTATTAAGGGGGTCATAAAAACGTTGAACAATCATCAAAATCTCGAATATGAGTTTGGTTGAAGATCATACTTTCTATCTCTAAGGTTTCGAATGTTGAGAAAGTATGAAACATCAAAGTATAAAATAAAGTTATTTTAGATATTTTTTTTGCACCACTGTTAGCAGTTTTAAATTTGATTTAGAATCAACCCTAAAATATTTTGTATTTTTTTTTCCTTACAACAACCATTAAAAACCAATGTTGACACACTAAGTTATTAGTCTCTTAATATTTTAATTACTTCTGATGAGTTCAAAGTTCTAATCTTGTCCAGCTACACTAAGAGTATTTTAATATTTGATTTTTCATTGTGTTTTCCAAAGTCCCACTCTTCACCTAATGGGTTGCAATTCATCTATAAAATAATTTTCACCCTATCAATTACTAAGCGAATAATAACCTAAGGAATCAATATGTTTAGTTATAAACAGGAAAGTATATCATATGGCTCTATATCAGAATAACAGTGCGGATAGAGTAATAATAAGGTGGGTTTGAAGAGGAGTCGAGTAAAGTTGGTGTTTCTGTAGTTTTTATAGCAAATAATGTTGTTGGTAAAATAAATAAAAATATCTAAAAGAAACGCAAAGTTTCATTTTATTCACACGGTAATCTCTACAGTTCTTGAATATTTTTTAATTAGCAAGTTAGCATTTTTTAAGAACCTTTTTTAAATGACCCAAGCTTATCACGTGAAGAACACCCTCAGATATATTCTAGAAACTGTTTGAACTGTTTCTGAATGTGCAGAAATTAAACTCTGTATTTCTAATGGACGGATTTTTTATTTATTTACTAACTAACTCGATTTTCTAGACATCTACTTAGATATATTCCACTCACGTGACTATAAAGCTATGAACTATGACAAATACTGGCGTAGGGAGATAGTAATTAAAAAGTATAAATGCAGAATCCAACATAAGTAAAATCTGTAACTAGTGTACCCAACCATTACTCTAACCAGACCTTCGTCTGTGAGGTCCGCAGTTCAATGCAAATATTATACCTTGGAATGTTTCTAGAACCACAGCGGAATATATGTATTTTACATTTTTCCCTCATCCCAAGATAAATTTGGCTTAAATTTCTAATATTCAAAAGAACACATAAAATAATATATTCCAAATAGAAAGTATATTACTCTTCGTGGTAAACAAAACGATGTCTTTCAGCTCTGGTATTGAGCAGCCTGAAAATAAATGGTTTCTATTAATTCTCAGATTAAATGTATTAGTTGTTTGAAAGGGTCCCTACATTTGGAAACTGACAGATAGGAATTTTGTTTGATAAATCCCACTAGGGCTAGGACTGCATGCACAGCGTATGTAAATATGGAGTGTGGAGGTGATATATTTTCATCCTCAAAACTTTTGGACCTAAAATTCTCATGATGGATGAGTTATAAAGAGGGAAATTCATCCCTATGGGGTTATATTGAGGGCTGTTGTAGGTATCTTCTTTGCACACCATTATAGCTGGATAATGTAAAGGAAATGGTGAAAAGTTTAGGGCGTAATTTAAAGTCTACTAGCTTAGATAGTGGTTTTAAAAAATCTCTCATTTAGAATTATAAATATATTAAAGGTTTACAATACTTGTTTGAGAGGTTATAAATAGAAGCTATTAAGTGACTTTAACTTTTTTCACCCATTCCCGTTTCCACCTGTGTGCCTGGGTCACTTTTTTTATTCAAGCTATATATTTTCCACCATCGGCTACTATATGGTGTTCCTAGCTTCATATGCCTTAATAAATAAAACATATGACTAGGACAAGACACACTCCAGTCCCCCAGCTGTTGAATTAATAACTATAATAATACATCTTTAGTCATGTCTGAACGGAACCTGGACATTAGCTAAGTAGAACATGATTACTAACCGACGAGCTAGCATGTCGGTACATGACTTTAATGGTTTTAAACAAATTTACATCTAAATAACGAACATGGGAGATCTGGTATAATATTTTAACATTAAGTAATAAGTAAATTATTTTGGAAAGACGCCTGGAATATTTGTCTTAGCACGCCATAATTTACTATAAAGTACCAATCAAAGTCACCGTCTTCGATTCACGTGTCCAATTAATTTTTCAACAAATTTAATTTTGCTGAAGAAATGATCCCCAGCACAGAACAAATATATAGATCAAAATTAGAACATCTAAATCTCTTTTAACTTTAAACCTAAGAAATAGGTAGATTTTTTTGCTTTTTCATACAAACCAAGGTTTCTTAGAGTTAGTAAATGTGTATCATATCTATAAAATGTATTATAATTTTTAATAATGGATAAAAGAGCACAAAATAAAGTGTAAAGTGATTTTAAATAAAAATAATATTTCTGTATAGCCCAGAAAGTTGGCTAACTAACCATGACCTTCTTAGGCCCTATTTATAAAAGCATCAAAATAAATTCAAAACAATTTGAATCAATTCGGTCTGATTGAGCACCATATAAAAGTTTTTATTATATTATGTAGATTCAAGTTTCATATTGTTTGTTGGTTTGAGCAGTCATTTGTATAGTTTTCACGACCTGTCAACAGTGTCATGCTGTCCTAAGGGCGTCAAAATACGTAAGCAGGTTTTTTGGAAACGGAAGGGTAGGATTTGAATATCAGATAGGTGCACTTGAGTGTGGCTTTCTAAATAATATATGATTAATCTACTATGTGATTGCTTAGAAAAATACTCTTGTGTGACGTCCATTAAAACCAACTATTTAATCTTGTATAAATAAAGAGTTATAGAGATTTAATTATTTGAAATTTTGAAACCTTTTCCAACAATAATAATATTATTGACTTGTTATTAACTACTCATAATCACATTGCCTCATTCTGTATTATATCCGGCTACTGAGATATGCGTCTCGGAATCGAATCGACATGACCAAAAAATGTATCATTAATGAAAAATATAAATTTACCATTTCACAATGATTAATCAACGGCATGGGGACTATGTTGTGCCTGTCCTTAGTCTTAGGAAGATTATTTAAAGTAAAAGGCCAAAACGCTATACAGTCGTAACAAGACAGTAGTGGCAAATATATGGCTTGAAAATAAAGTGACACCCACCTCTGTGGTCGTAGATTGAGCTAACGCACTTGTGTTGATATCGCTGCCGATGACGGGAGATCGAGGTTCGAATCTTGGTCCGTGTGAACTGAAGTGTGGTATTTACCTAAATATGTTTTCACCCTCCCTCCACGCAAATGCGGGTTTCACTTCCCTCTAATTCAACCTTCTCACTCCTAGTTCATTAGTGTAATTAGTACTATAAAAGCGTATAACCTGAACGGTAAGTAAGTACGCGGGTGCAATAAGATATAGTAATAAAAGTGAACCCCAGGTCACCAGGCTAGAAGTAAGTAAGTGGTTAAATAGTTATTAATCTCATAAAGAATGTAAGCTATCTGTCCTCAATATTCGAAAAAAAATAAAGTGTTTTTATTGTTATTTACTACTTTAAATACCATGATTTTAAAGAGGCCTTGAAGGCCCAATGAGCCAAACCTAATTGTCTAAAACTGTAATAGAACACAGCCATCATAAAATAATAATAATAATAAAATAATTTTGACCCTCAAGCTAATCGTAAAGCATCAATCAGGTCTATAAAAATGTCAAACATCCTAAATAAGGAAGATCTTCAGTGTTGGCAAGGTCTATCGCTCTCTGCAAACACTGGACTGCATATGACGGAG
This sequence comes from Timema cristinae, assembly GCA_039000515.1. Taxonomy (NCBI): domain Eukaryota; kingdom Metazoa; phylum Arthropoda; class Insecta; order Phasmatodea; family Timematidae; genus Timema; species Timema cristinae. Next base: position 35,941 of record JBCFYV010006607.1, read on the forward strand.
AAATCAAGTGTTTCAATTATCGGTTGGTGTACCGAGGGTCATGTTACTAGTGTGCTTTCCCACTCTCCGTTAATAATATGCAGTGGCACTCACTATAAATTCCAAATTTCATTGACTCTAATACATTTTGAGTAATTAGTACATAGGCATACAGCCCAATAGGTAGTAAAGACGTGGGTAAACTAAACATTTATAAAATAATTGTCTACATTATTCAATTATTAAATTGGGAAGAAAATTTATAGGTATCAACAAAACCCACTTCGTTGCCACAGTGTCTAAGGCCTACCTCACAGTAAACTAACTACCAATGACGGAGAGATTTGAGTCGAATCTCGGTCAAACCATACTGCTGTTGGTTTTTACCCAAATGTTTCCTCCTTTCCATAAGAGAAAATCGGGTACAAGTCTTTGTTCACATAAACATCTCAATCCCTAAAACCATTAGGATCAATAATTAAATAAGATTTTTACTCGAAGCGTGTAGTAAGACCCATGCTAAGAATTAAATAAAAAAATCTACAAATTAGGCAACTATTTTTGTAACATAATTTAATATTTTCAAGTTAAAATGCCATTTAAAATACCAAATGAGGTTAATTTCGGTTATCCAACCCGACCATTAAGGAAAAAAGTTCACATTTTACAGTATGTTACTGTACCTACATGAAGTGTGAATCTGATTAATATATTTGTTGAAAATAAAATCTATAAGAATAATCATTTCTTGCAGTTGATATTTTTATTGATAGTCTATTTTAATTTAATCAAATAGGCAACGATTTGTTCCTTTGGTATTCACAGGTCCGAAATATTGTGAGAATTTACAAATAATTCCCAGATGTATTTTTTTTTTTCAATTCTCCTACCATCTCGTAAATAAATTATAATATTGTGATTATTTTTTAAAATCTATATATACAAACAATATATTTATATCTATACGTATATATACATGTATATTATATAAATAATTAATTAATATATATTTTATAATATATATATAAAAGTGTACTGTGATAATGGCCGCTTGGCAACACGTTCGGTTTTATGCTGTTATCCGGGGATATTAACTATTTAAGTTAGTTCCCTGGGAGCTACTTCTTTGAAAAACACAAAAAACATATCTGAAATTTAATATTATAATAATCTTTGCGTAATTATTTAACTACTTACCTTTGGAGTCCACTTTCTATCGTGGTTTCTTTTTCGGCTAGTTTCGTTAATTATAAATTGTCTTTATTGAATGCCATCTTGATTATTTTGAGTAATGTCATGAACCCTCCACACGAGCGTGTTTGCTTAGGGGACATTTCTGCCGCGAGATGGCGAGGGCGAAAAGAATACATCATTTAATTTTATTTTTAGGATTATGTTGTTATTTTTTGTTGGCGTGGCATTTTTTTTGATAAGGAGGAAGGCCAAGTAATTGTTTTTTGTAGTTTTTTTTTAGGAAATCAGAATTTTTGTTATTATTGATTTTTAGAAGGTTTTCCCAAGTTGTATTCGTTTAAAATAGGAAGTCTATACATGAAACTGGATATTTAGTGGAAATCTTGCCATCTATTTCGGGCACTTTTGGGGTAATTCTTAGAAATGCCGCGCAAAAAGTGCCAGGCGGAAGATTTCCTGCAAGGAGGAAAAAGTAAAACAGTGACGGCGGTGATCGTAGGTTCCCGTGGCAAGCTATGAGTTTATTTTTTTTGAAAAATAACTTTCTTAGCAGAGGATTTTACCCATAAGAGTATGATGAGGACACCGTATGCGTGTGCCTAAGCGCTACGAGAAGGAGAAATTCCATCCGGCATGTCCGGTGGCACTAGGACCGACCTTTAACGTGAGCAGCCTCACTACATTTTGTACGATGAGCCCATTTCCTTTCTCTGGGGAAAGAAAAACGGCGGATATGTAAATATCTAATATATATAAATATATAGATATTTATATCGTTTTCTACCAAGACTTCAATTCAAACTCAGGGGCCGTCCATTCATATTTTGTTGGGTGAATTTTCGGGAACCCCACCTATATATAAAAAGACTAAGGGTTTTTTTTTTAATGAACTGTTTTACGGCCCTATAATAGTGCCATAAGTCCCTTGGGACCATCTATTCTCACCAGTTTCCCATATCGGGATCATTGTTAGGAAGCATTTGTGTGTCACTTTTTTTATATTATATATTTATTTATGTAAAAACATTTTTTTGTAGGTCACTTAAATTGTACCTATAACCCTGAGAACTGGGTTTCTTATCAATATTTACGAGTGTAATAATATTGTATTCCTGATTGTGTTTTTGATACTATTAATTATTATTAGCACCGCGTCTTACGGGTGATACTGGTCGACGCGAGTAGGCAGGGAACTGTTTTTATTTTTGTCTAAACACTGAAGAACGTGACACAGGAAATAAATTACTTTTTTCTTTGTTTTTTTATTTCACCAGAATTTTTTTTTTACTTTTTTTATTTCTTGGTACTACTAAAACCGCTCATCCCTGAGGCCTGTGATATCTATATGTCTGTGAACTGAACAGCTGTTTTTTTTTTCACAGGTAAGGTTGTTCCTTATTTAATACAGGCAAATATGTTGTACGCCAAAATCACCTCCACATTACTACCCAGAAGAAATGACCCCAGACTAGTTTGTATCTATATTTTGTTTCAACCAAAGTCCTTATTATGTATTTATCAGTGTGGTTGAACTCCCCTAATTCGACGGGATGTTAAAACTATCCCATTACATTCTAATGTTTTGTTGGCTGAGGTCCATTAAAGAAAGTTTCAGATTTACAGTTTCTTCCAAAACATATAATTCAGATCAACTAATCAGCTTTTAGAAAACCACTGGCTGCGCTGTGGTATATTAATGAATCATCTACGCTTTCATTTACAATACAACTATATGTTTATCTTCGCAGAATATAAGATTTTAATGAAGAATGGAGCATGTATTGTATCAGATAAAATAATACAAAATCATCTGAAGGGGTCAATGGAGCTAGAACACGTCAACAATCTTTTCTTTCTTTTTTTCTTTCTTTTTTGTCAAGAGTTCAAACACTGTTCACATAAAGATACGTCCTATCTAGTCTTGATATAGTATACCAGTATTGATATGGACGGGGTTCTACTAAGATTTTTAATTTTTGGTTAAAACCAATGAGGATATATTTTCTCATAAGATCTGACTTTTCTCATTCCTAGAGCTTTCGTAAAATTTATGCGAATAGCCACGAAGTCAGTAAGAGTGCGTATGGGGGGTGAAATTAAGCTTTGACACAAACAGACTTGCTCACGACTGCTTATATGTTACTTTGAATTCAGAGATTAAATAACTTATTGTTTATACTTTTATTAGTCATCAGTGATGGAAGGTATCTAGAAAAGTCAGAGGTTTTTTTTAAGGTTTTTGGCAACACTTTTTATTGGCCAAAATACATAAAATTGTGCTCCAGACAAACAAAGATTTTATTTTCTTCACATGCTTGTCCTCAACATTTCTTGAAGAACTAAGAAGGGTGTCATAAATTTAATGTACAACTTTTTCTTTCATTTAAAAAGATTCTGCATCTAATGCCGCATATGCTCGTAATAAATATTCAGACTTTGATATAACCATGTGAAAGAAAATAAACTCATGTTTGTGCTGGAGCAAATATTTTATTATTTTAGCCATAAATAAGTTATTTCCATAAAATCCGAAAAATACAACAGCCCTTTTCGCGTCCCCCTTTTCCTCATACACTGATTTGTTTAAAACTACTCATTGAAAGTAGACTTGGTTATTATAATATATAGCCCTACTATATGTAGGCCCTACTCAAGTAGCTTATTTTTTTCACCGTGTATTTCACCCTTCAGGGATCATCCAGATTTAACTTCCCTTTGAGTGATCCGTATTTAACAACGGATAATATGTTAGGGATTGGGAAAATAACAGATTATAAATGAGTTAAATGTGAGTGAATACAAATAACTTAGTAAAAAACCTATTGAGTACGACTTTTATCAATTAGTATACTTTGCTGTGCAATCTAAAATAAGTCCTTCTATGAATAGCGGGCGTCCCTAAAATCGGTCTCGCAGAGAAGAAAATATGCCCCTCCTATCCCACCTCCAAAAAAACTATTAGGAAAATAAAGAATAATGTAGTATTTTAATTTGAAGAGTTTAAAACATATATAAAATCAACAGTCATAATACGATCAACCAATTAATGAAACTGCCCATCAGATCATGATCATCGAATCATCAAAATGTAATTTCTACTACATGAATAGTTTTTTGAAGAGAGAACATTTGACGTATATGTCAACGTTTATATATTTGAGGAAGTCAATGGTAAGACGAAATATTTTAATGACTATATAAAAACACACGTTCTATTTTGGGTGCAAGTACTTACATGCCCTTGGTTTGTTTTAGTGTTTGATGCAAAAATTCACCGTCCCAAACTTGAGTGAAATGTCAAATTAAAATATAACATGTAGTTTCACAAAACGTAGTCACGATGGTGGTGCAGTAGAATTTTATCTCTGGAATATGTGCAATAGTACTCAGTGAAAAAGTAATAAATACACGAAATTAGGTGCAATGGAAGACCAATAAACATGTTGGAAAAATAAAAGCTGTTTTCGCTTTTCCTGTAATAATATATTTATCTAGTGCAACATTGTACCCATATTTTGTGTCATGGAAACCAAAATCTTTCACTGACTTGATGGTAAAAACCTTACTCCAAAGCGACGTTAATATTAGTTTATGTTTTTTCAGAAGTGTTTTAACCCGAAATGGTAGTAAGTCGCGTACTAAATATATAAATAATAATAATAATAATAATAATAATATTTTTCCAAGAAAGACGATTGCTAGAAATAGACTAAGAAATGGTTGCATTTCATGCAACTAAAGATGAAATGCGTAGTATAATAGCATTAATCTTTTAGGGGATATAATACAACGAGAGAGAGAGAGAGAGAAAGGTGTTCCAAGATAGTTTAGAAAATTCTTACATGACTACTATGGACAACTTTTAAAAGCTCCATTCCACAAACCGTCTTTTAACTTTTCGTAACAGATTAAATGTTTAGTTCTCGTTGGGGGGATAATGCAACAATATATTGTAGAACCGGATCATTGAATAGAAAAATCTCTGCGACTTTGATGGTGATTGACCATTTTATAAATTTCTGTGTGGACTCATCGGTATCTTCAAAATTTTGGCAACAGCCATAACATAATACATAATTTTAGAATTAGTACCAACAACATTTGAGCTTAATGTGTTAGACGTCATTTCTTTTTTTAGTGCTGAAAGACAATTTTACTCGGAGCGTTTACAAAGTCCTTGACAGTTTTACTCTTTTACGTATTGCTCATGCCACTTTCCTATCATGTACTTTCGTCATAGGCACAGTGGTAATGAGCATTAGGATCGAGAATGAGGTACCCTCTGAAAAACTGTTAGTAATTAAGCCCCATCCTCAAGCTGTCTACAGCCGTAGGGTGCTAAGTATTTGCCCGTAAGAGAGCGACTTCCACAATAACACATTGCACTGTCTACAGAAGTACTTATCCTAATTCTCTTATTATCATCACTCACTATAAAGTTGACTCAAACTTTAACTTTCTAAAGGCTAGTCGATACGACCTGATAAAATTACCTATCACAGCAAAGTAAGCGTGTGCGCACATCAAAATGAAAGCAACAAATGGCATTATAAAGAATTGCATGATTAACTCATTCTAAAACATATATATGTGATTATACTTAACTTACCTTTTCAAATATATCTATCCTAGACGTTTAATCAAGAAGATGTTGTGTAGAAACAACCTGTAAATAACACAGGCCTTGCGATGAAAAAAATACAATTGAATTAATAGCTGAACTCTACGTAAGTTATTGTTTTAATGAAAAAATCTCTATCACGTCACGTTTTATTGAAAAATTAGAATTTATTTAGATTTTATGAACATTTACCATAAAATAATTTCGACGTTTGAGATTTCTTCCCTCCCAGCCTATCATTTCTACCGTAGTGAAACCTACAGAAATACCCCTCAATGACACTTCCACGTCGCCACCACCCCCTCGTCCGTCGAACCTCATCTCTACCAATAAGCTCACGTGAATCCTTATCTCATTTCTTTATCTTGGACCGCTGACGCTCAACAGGAACGCTCGCTAAGCAACGTAATCGGGGCAGTCACCTCTAACTTAAGAGCTTTATCTGATTGATTCTGATCGTATTATCTTTCTTAAGACTGAATTCTTGACTTTTCTGGAGTCCATCAAAAAGATATAAAAAATATTCCTCATGAGGGACTCAGTTTTTATTTCTCTTTAACCCCAGAAGATCGTGTAGTTACCCGTGTTCGTACTAAATAAAAGAAGTGTACATTTTTAAATTCATCTCAATTTATCTTTCATGTGTAGGTCATGGCGTGCGGCTGTACAGTGACAAGTGGAAACTTCATCACAAAAACAATTTTAACTATTGATTTTCCTCTGTGCATTTCGTATAACATGGTTTTCGAGTTCGAGACGTTTGTGAATATTTGCCAAGGACTTTTTAGTTACATATTCGGCGAATATTGTGTTATTAAAAATCCGCATGAGGACATTACAGACTGAGTAAGACAACTTAATCTGGCGTATTTTTGGCATGAACGTGGTCACAGACCAGACAAATCGTGGGGCCCATCAATAAAAGTTTATTGCAGTGTCACCAATGATCTCACGCTTATGCTCAAAGGAATGACTACTGCTTACGATTTGGAATTCCTATTACATGGAGGAGCCGAAAAACCACTAATGATTGTTACTATTTGTGCCTGCCATGTTTCGTGGGCATAAACGCTAAAATCAAAAGCTAATCTCTTATCCAATAAAATTCCCACAGCCATACTTTCCCGTTCCTCCATGGACCTGATGTGCCAGTGCCTTTTCTCAAACAGAATTGCCAGTCTTCTCTCCAGAGTCCTTCAGACTATCTGGAAAATCTGAAATAAAAGGCTCCGATACCAAATATAAGCCTCTGGGCGATTAACCTCAAGCCCATCTCTAGGTTGAACTTAATGATCTGAACTAGAATCTGGGCTCATAGCGTAGGGACAAAAAGATATATTTTAAAAATTCCAATACTAAATATTTTCCACACCAAATGGCCATACCCGTTTTAAAATAAGATATGTTAAATTCAAATACTAAAAATTCCCCCATAATAAAGGGCTCATGGGCGAAATTAAAATAAGATATTTAAATTCAAATACTAAATAATTGTCCATAAAAAAAGGCTCATAGCGTATGACAATAAGATTTTTTAAAATTTTCGATTTCCCTAAATATCTGCCCATCAAAAAAAGGGACACATAGCGTATCACAATAAGATAAAAAAATTTCAAAGGGCTAACATATTTTCCCGCGAACTTTAAATTTTAAAACAAACAGTACATAACCCGATATAATCGAAAGTCGTGACTCTACGGCCTAAGTCCCCCTTTACCTTCAAATAAGGTGATCTAAAAAAAAAACTATGTTCTTAACTGCCCAGATAGATTTTTTGGGTTATTTAAAAAAAAGCCAAAATTAAATTTTTAAGAAAAAAATTTCCATTAAAATAAAGGTTTTTTTTTGGGCCAAAAAAGGATTTAGATCTTAAAATTTAAATGAAGTAAAAGCCGGAGCTTATCCTATCCCGATATGACTCGGGCCCCAATTTGGGAAAAGGGTTCGTAGACACAGGCACCAAATATATAGCCAAAGCACAAAGGAAAAGGGGAAGATGGGAAAAAAAGGGGGGAATAACCCCTAGAATAAAAAAAAGGGAAAACGAGAAAGCGCAATTGATTCGCTTCGAGAGAGGCCGTGGGGGTTCCCGGGAAACTTCTCGGAGGGGATCTCTTTACTGCCAATTTCCCTTTTAACCCTAGGCGTTGGCTTGAACTTGCCATTCAAGGGCTTCACAGTCATTTTTAAATTTTCCCCCGGGTTTGGGAAGGGGGCGTTAGGTGGTTTTTTTGTCCCTTCTTTTCCCCGCAGGGCCCCCGTCAACAAGCCAAATGGGGTAAGTCTTGACTATTTCTGTTTTTTCTTTGGTCTATCATAAAACATCCGATGCTACAGTATACCCTTAAATTTAAATCCAAGCAAAAACCCCCAAAAAAGCAGCCAATTTCAAAATTTCCAACTTATTCCTCTTGTGAAACGTGGGCTTGGCGGAGGTTTTTTAGCCCTTTTAAAAACAAACAAGTATTTTTAAACGTTAGTGAAAAATGGCAAATGTCCTTTAAAAAAGTAGCATTAAGAATGAAATTCAAACTCCCATAAAAATTAATTTGCCCTAAAGATGGGCTTTTATAAAAGCAAACAAGTTTATCCATTTAAAATAAAACATTTAAGCGAACCCTTCCCCCA
>JBCFYV010006608.1:0-29880 GCA_039000515.1 Timema cristinae
TAAAAATATTATTATTATTATTATTAGCACCACGTCTTACTACCCGTTCGGGTTATACGCACTTACGCTAATGTGTAATGGTAGGGTGATTGTGAGCTGAAATGAAGGACCTACAGTTTAACGTGGAATCCGAACCACGGTGGCGGCCTGTTATTCCCCACATTCACAAGATGTCTTGTCAGAGGTGAAGGAAGTGTTTGCTAATCAGATAAATCTGTGCCGGGACCGAGGATTGAACCCCGGCCGCCAGCATAGAAGTCTGACACCTTACCCCTAGACCACCAGGCCACCCAACCATTAAAATAAAAAGGTAAGATGTCTCCTTAGCGATACCTGGCAACACATTAATATAACCATTAAAATAAACAGGTAAGATGTCTCCTTGTCGATACCTGCCAACACATTAATATAACCATTAAAATAAACAGTTAAGATGTCTCCTTACCGATACCTGGCAACACATTAATATAACCATTAAAATATTATTATTATTAGCACCGCATCTTACTACCCGTTCGGGCTATACGCACTTAAGCTAATGTGTAATGGTAGGGTGATTGTGGGATGAAATGAAGGACCTACAGTTTAACGTGGAATCCGAACCACGGTGGCGACCTGGCATTCCACAACCATTAAAATAAACAGGTAAGATGTCTCCTAGCTGATACCTGACAACACATTAATATAACCATTAAAATAAACAGGTAAGATGTCTACTTGCCGATACCTGGCAACACATTCATATAACCATTAAAATAAACAGGTAAGATGTCTCCTTACCGATACCTGGCAACACATTAATATAACCATTAAAATAAACAGTCAAGATGTTTCCTAGCTGATACCTGACAACACATTAATATAACCATTAAAATAAACAGGCAAGTTGTCTCCTAGCTGATACCTGGCAACACAATATAACCATTAAAATAAACAGGTAAGATGTCTCCTAGCCGATACCTGACAACACATTAATATAACCATTAAAATAAACAGGTAAGATGTCTCCTTACCGATACCTGGCAACACATTAATATAACCATTAAAATAAACAGGCAAGATGTCTCCTAGCTGATACCTGACAAAACATTAATATAACCATTAAAATAAACAGGTAAGATGTCTCCTTAGCGATACCTGGCAACACATTAATATAACCATTAAAATAAACAGGTAAAATGTCTCCTTACCGATACCTGACAACACATTAATATAACCATTAAAATAAACAGTCAAGATGTTTCCTAGCTGATACCTGACAACACATTAATATAACCATTAAAATAAACAGGTAAGTTGTCTCCTAGCTGATACCTGGCAACACAATATAACCATTAAAATAAACAGGCAAGATGTCTCCTAGCTGATACCTGACAACACATTAATATAACCATTAAAATAAACAGGTAAGATGTCTCCTTAACGATACCTGGCAACACATTAATATAACCATTAAAATAAACAGGTAAAATGTCTCCTTACCGATACCTGACACCACATTAATATAACCATTAAAATAAACAGGTAAGATGTCTCCTAGTGGATACCTGGCAACACATTAATATAAACATTAAAATAAAATGGTATGATGTCTCCTTAGCGATACCTGGCAACACATTAATATAACCATTAAAATAAACATGTAAGATGTCTCCTAGCTGATACCTGGCAACACATTAATATAACCATTAAAATAAACAGGTAGGATGTCTCCTTACCGATACCTGGCAACACACTAATATAACCATTAAAATAAACAGGTAAGATGTCTCCTAGCTGATACCTGGCAATACATTAATATAACCATTAAAATAAACAGGCAAGATGTCTCCTTACCGATACCTGGCAACACATTAATATAAACATTAAAATAAATAGGTAAGATGTCTCCTTAGCGATACCTGGCAACACATTAATATAACCATTAAAATAAAGAGGTAAGATGTCTCCTATCTGATACCTGACCACACATTAATATAACCATTAAAATAATCAGGTAAGATGTCTCTTAGCTGATACCTGACAACACATTAATATAACCATTAAAATAAACAGGTAAGATGTCTACTTGCCGATACTTGGCAACACATTAATATAATCATTAAAATAAACAGGTAAGATGTCTTCTTACCGATACCTGACAACACATTAATATAACCATTAAAATAAACAGGTAAGATGTCTCCTAGCCGATACCTGGCAACACATTAATATAACCATTAAAATAAAGAGGCAAGATGTCTCCTAGCTTATACTTGACAACACATTAATATAACCATTAAAATAAACAGGCAAGATGTCTCCTTGCCGATACCTGAAAACACATTAATATAACATTTAAAATAAACAGGTAAGAAGTCTCCTTACCGATACCTGACAACACATTAATATAACCATTAAAATAAACAGGTAAGATGTCTCCTAGCTTATACCTGGCAACACATTAATTTAACCATTAAAACAAACAGGTAGGATGTCTTCTTACCGATACCTGGCAACACATTAATAAACCATTAATATAAACAGGTAAGATGTCTCCTTGTCGATACCTGGCAACACATTAATATAACCATTAAAATACAAAGGTAAGATGTGTCCTAGCTGATACCTGGCAACACATTAATATAACCATTAAAATAAACACGTAAGATGTCTCCTTACCGATACCTGGCAACACATTAATATAACCATTAAAATAAACAGGTAAGATGTCTCCTAGCTGATACCTGGCAACACAATATAACCATTAAAATAAACAGGTAAGATGTCTCCTTGCCGATACCTGACAACACATTAATATAACCATTAAAATAAACAGGTAAGATGTCTCCTTACCAATACCTGGCAACACATTTTATATAACCATTAAAATAAACAGGCAAGATGTCTCCTAGCTGATTTCTGACAAAACATTAATATAACCATTAAAATAAACAGGTAAGATGTCTCCTTAGCGATACCTGGCAACACATTAATATAATCATTAAAATAAACAGGTAAAATTTCTCCTTACCGATACCTGACAACACATTAATATAACCATTAAAATAAACAGGTAAGATGTCTCCAAGCTGATACCTGGCAACACATTAATATAACCATTAAAATAAAAAGGTAAGATGTCTCCTTAGCGATACCTGGCAACACATTAATATAACCAATAAAATAAACAGTTAAGATGTCTCCTAGCTGATACCTGGCAACACATTAATATAACCATTAAAATAAAAAGGTAAGATGTCTCCTTAGCGATACCTGGCAACACAATATAACCATTAAAATAAACAGGTAAGATTTCTCCTAGCTAATACCTGGCAACACATTAATATAACCATTAAAATAAACAGGTGAGATGTCTCCTTACCGATACCTGGCAACACATTAATATAACCATTAAAATAAACAGGTAAGATGTCTCCTTACCGATACCTGGCAACAAATTAATATAACCATTAAAATAAAGAGGCAAGATGTCTCCTAGCTGATACCTGACAACACATTAATATAACCATTAAAATAAAATGGTAAGATGTCTCCTTAGCGATGCCTGGCAACACATTAATATAACCATTAAAATAAACAGGTAAGATGTCTCCTAGCTGATACCTGGCAACACATTAATATAACCATTAAAATAAACAGGTAAGATGTCTCCTAGCTGATACCTGGCAACACATTAATATAACCATTAAAATAGACAGGTAAGATTTCTCCTAGCTGATACCTGGTAACACATTAATATAACCATTAAAATAAACAGGTAAGATGTCTCCTAGCTGATACCTGGTAACACATTAATATAACCATTAAAATAAAAAGGTAAGATGTCTCTTAGCTGCTACCTGGCAACACATTAATATAACCATTTAAATAAACATGTAAGATGTCGCCATACCGAAACCTGACAACACATTAATATAACCATTAAAATAAACAGGTAAGATGTTTCCTTACCGATACCTGGCAACACATTAATATAACCATTAAAATAAACAGGTAAGATGTTTCCTTACCGATACCTGGCAACACATTAATATAACCATTAAATAAACAGGTAAGATATCTCCTAGCTGATACCTCGCAACACATTAATATAAACATTAAAAAAAAGGTAAGATGTCTCCTTAGCGATACCTGGCAACACATTAATATAACCATTAAAATAAACAGGCAAGATGTCTCCTAGCTGATACCTGACAACACATTAATATAACCATTAAAATAAACAGGTAAGATGTCTCCTTAACGATACCTGGCAACACATTAATATAACCATTAAAATAAACAGGTAAAATGTCTCCTTACCGATACCTGACACCACATTAATATAACCATTAAAATAAACAGGTAAGATGTCTCCTAGCTGATACCTGGCAACACATTAATATAAACATTAAAATAAAATGGTATGATGTCTCCTTAGCGATACCTGGCAACACATTAATATAACCATTAAAATAAACATGTAAGATGTCTCCTAGCTGATACCTGGCAACACATTAATATAACCATTAAAATAAACAGGTAGGATGTCTCCTTACCGATACCTGGCAACACATTAATATAACCATTAAAATAAACAGGTAAGATGTCTCCTAGCTGATACCTGGCAATACATTAATATAACCATTAAAATAAACAGGCAAGATGTCTCCTTACCGATACCTGACAACACATTAATATAACCATTAAAATAAACAGGTAAGATGTCTCCTAGCTTATACCTGGCAACACATTAATTTAACCATTAAAATAAACAGGTAGGATGTCTTCTTACCGATACCTGGCAACACATTAATATAACCATTAATATAAACAGGTAAGATGTCTCCTTGTCGATACCTGGCAACACATTAATATAACCATTAAAATAAACAGGCAAGATGTCTCCTAGCTGATACCTGACAACACATTAATATAACCATTAAAATAAACAGGTAAGATGTCTCCTTAACGATACCTGGCAACACATTAATATAACCATTAAAATAAACAGGTAAAATGTCTCCTTACCGATACCTGACAACACATTAATATAACCATTAAAATAAACAGGTAAGATGTCTCCTAGCTGATACCTGGCAACACATTAATATAAACATAAAATAAAATGGTAAGATGTCTCCTTAGCGATGCCTGGCAACACATTAATATAACCATTAAAATAAACAGGTAAGATGTCTCCTAGCTGATACCTGGCAACACATTAATATAACCATTAAAATAAACAGGTAAGATGTCTCCTAGCTGATACCTGGCAACACATTAATATAACCATTAAAATAGACAGGTAAGATTTCTCCTAGCTGATACCTGGTAACACATTAATATAACCATTAAAATAAACAGGTAAGATGTCTCCTAGCTGATACCTGGTAACACATTAATATAACCATTAAAATAAAAAGGTAAGATGTCTCTTAGCTGCTACCTGGCAACACATTAATATAACCATTTAAATAAACATGTAAGATGTCTACTTGCCGATACTTGACATCACATTAATATAATCATTAAAATAAACAGGTAAGATGTCTTCTTACCGATACCTGACAACACATTAATATAACCATTAAAATAAACAGGTAAGATGTCTCCTAGCCGATACCTGGCAACACATTAATATAACCATTAAAATAAAGAGGCAAGATGTCTCCTAGCTTATACCTGACAACACATTAATATAACCATTAAAATAAACAGGCAAGATGTCTCCTTGCCGATACCTGAAAACACATTAATATAACATTTAAAATAAACAGGTAAGAAGTCTCCTTACCGATACCTGACAACACATTAATATAACCATTAAAATAAACAGGTAAGATGTCTCCTAGCTTATACCTGGCAACACATTAATTTAACCATTAAAATAAACAGGTAGGATGTCTTCTTACCGATACCTGGCAACACATTAATATAACCATTAATATAAACAGGTAAGATGTCTCCTTGTCGATACCTGGCAACACATTAATATAACCATTAAAATACACAGGTAAGATGTGTCCTAACTGATACCTGGCAACACATTAATATAACCATTAAAATAAACACGTAAGATGTCTCCTTACCGATACCTGGCAACACATTAATATAACCATTAAAATAAACAGGTAAGATGTCTCCTTACCGATACCTGGCAACACATTAATATAACCATTAAAATAAACAGTCAAGATGTTTCCTAGCTGATACCTGACAACACATTAATATAACCATTAAAATAAACAGGTAAGTTGTCTCCTAGCTGATACCTGGCAACACAATATAACCATTAAAATAAACAGGTAAGATGTCTCCTAGCCGATACCTGACAACACATTAATATAACCATTAAAATAAACAGGTAAGATGTCTCCTTACCGATACCTGGCAACACATTAATATAACCATTAAAATAAACAGGCAAGATGTCTCCTAGCTGATTTCTGACAAAACATTAATATAACCATTAAAATAAACAGGTAAGATGTCTCCTTAGCGATACCTGGCAACACATTAATATAATCATTAAAATAAACAGGTAAAATTTCTCCTTACCGATACCTGACAACACATTAATATAACCATTAAAATAAACAGGTAAGATGTCTCCAAGCTGATACCTGGCAACACATTAATATAACCATTAAAATAAAAAGGTAAGATGTCTCCTTAGCGATACCTGGCAACACATTAATATAACCAATGAAATAAACAGTTAAGATGTCTCCTAGCTGATACCTGGCAACACATTAATATAACCATTAAAATAAAAAGGTAAGATGTCTCCTTAGCGATACCTGGCAACACATTAATATAACCATTAAAATAAGCAGGTAAGATTTCTCCTAGCTGATACCTGGCAACACATTAATATAACCATTAAAATAAACAGGTAAGATGTCTCCTTACCGATACCTGGCAACACATTAATCTAACCATTAAAATAAACAGGTAAGATGTCTCCTTGTCGATACCTGGCAACACATTAATATAACCATGAAAATAAACAGGTAAGATGTCTCCTAGCTGATACCTGGCAACACATTAATATAACTATTAAAATATTATTATTATTATTATTAGCACCACGTCTTACTAACCGTTCGGGTTATACGCACTTACGCTAATGTGTAATGGTAGGGTGATTGCGAGCTGAAATGAAGGACCTACAGTTTAACGTGGAATCCGAACCACGGTGGCGGCCTGTTATTCCCCACATTCACAAGATGTCTTGTCAGAGGTGAAGGAAGTGTTTGCTAATCAGATAAATCTGTGCCGGGACCGAGGATTGAACCCCGGCCGCCAGCATAGAAGTCTGACACCTTACCCCTAGACCACCAGGCCACCCAACCATTAAAATAAAAAGGTAAGATGTCTCCTTAGCGATACCTGGCAACACATTAATATAACCATTAAAATAAACAGGTAAGATGTCTCCTTGTCGATACCTGCCAACACATTAATATAACCATTAAAATAAACAGTTAAGATGTCTCCTTACCGATACCTGGCAACACATTAATATAACCATTAAAATATTATTATTATTAGCACCGCGTCTTACTACCCGTTCGGGCTATACGCACTTAAGCTAATGTGTAATGGTAGGGTGATTGTGGGATGAAATGAAGGACCTACAGTTTAACGTGGAATCCGAACCACGGTGGCGACCTGGCATTCCACAACCATTAAAATAAACAGGTAAGATGTCTCCTAGCTGATACCTGACAACACATTAATATAACCATTAAAATAAACAGGTAAGATGTCTACTTGCCGATACCTGGCAACACATTCATATAACCATTAAAATAAACAGGTAAGATGTCTCCTTACCGATACCTGGCAACACATTAATATAACCATTAAAATAAACAGTCAAGATGTTTCCTAGCTGATACCTGACAACACATTAATATAACCATTAAAATAAACAGGCAAGTTGTCTCCTAGCTGATACCTGGCAACACAATATAACCATTAAAATAAACAGGTAAGATGTCTCCTAGCCGATACCTGACAACACATTAATATAACCATTAAAATAAACAGGTAAGATGTCTCCTTACCGATACCTGGCAACACATTAATATAACCATTAAAATAAACAGGCAAGATGTCTCCTAGCTGATACCTGACAAAACATTAATATAACCATTAAAATAAACAGGTAAGATGTCTCCTTAGCGATACCTGGCAACACATTAATATAACCATTAAATAAACAGGTAAAATGTCTCCTTACCGATACCTGACAACACATTAATATAACCATTAAAATAAACAGTCAAGATGTTTCCTAGCTGATACCTGACAACACATTAATATAACCATTAAAATAAACAGGTAAGTTGTCTCCTAGCTGATACCTGGCAACACAATATAACCATTAAAATAAACAGGTAAGATGTCTCCTAGCCGATACCTGACAACACTTTAATATAACCATTAAAATAAACAGGTAAGATGTCTCCTTAGCGATACCTGGCAACACATTAATATAACCAATAAAATAAACAGTTAAGATGTCTCCTAGCTGATACCTGGCAACACATTAATATAACCATTAAAATAAAAAGGTAAGATGTCTCCTTAGCGATACCTGGCAACACATTAATATAACCATTAAAATAAACAGGTAAGATTTCTCCTAGCTGATACCTGGCAACACATTAATATAACCATTAAAATAAACAGGTAAGATGTCTCCTTACCGATACCTGTCAACACATTAATATAACCATTAAAATAAACAGGTAAGATGTCTCCTTGTCGATACCTGGCAATACATTAATATAACCATGAAAATAAACAGGTAAGATGTCTCCTAGCTGATACCTGGCAACACATTAATATAACCATTAAAATATTATTATTATTATTATTAGCACCACGTCTTACAACCCGTTCGGGTTATACGCACTTACGCTAATGTGTAATGGTAGGGTGATTGTGAGCTGAAATGAAGGACCTACAGTTTAACGTGGAATCCGAACCACGGTGGCGGCCTGTTATTCCCCACATTCACAAGATGTCTTGTCAGAGGTGAAGGAAGTGTTTGCTAATCAGATAAATCTGTACCGGGACCGAGGATTGAACCCCGGCCGCCAGCATAGAAGTCTGACACCTTACCCCTAGACCACCAGGCCACCCAACCATTAAAATAAAAAGGTAAGATGTCTCCTTAGCGATACCTGGCAACACATTAATATAACCATTAAAATAAACAGGTAAGATGTCTCCTTGTCGATACCTGCCAACACATTAATATAACCATTAAAATAAACAGTTAAGATGTCTCCTTACCGATACCTGGCAACACATTAATATAACCATTAAAATATTATTATTATTAGCACCGCGTCTTACTACCCGTTCGGGCTATACGCACTTAAGCTAATGTGTAAAGGTAGGGTGATTGTGAGATGAAATGAAGGACCTACAGTTTAACGTGGAATCCGAACCACGGTGGCGACCTGGCATTCCACAACCATTAAAATAAACAGGTAAGATGTCTCCTAGCTGATACCTGACAACACATTAATATAACCATTAAAATAAACAGGTAAGATGTCTACTTGCCGATACCTGGCAACACATTCATATAACCATTAAAATAAACAGGTAAGATGTCTCCTTACCGATACCTGGCAACACATTAATATAACCATTAAAATATTATTATTATTAGCACCGCGTCTTACTACCCGTTCGGGCTATACGCACTTAAGCTAATGTGTAATGGTAGGGTGATTGTGAGATTAAATGAAGGACCTACAGTTTAACGTGGAATCCGAACCACGGTGGCAACCTGGCATTCCACAACCATTAAAATAAACAGGTAAGATGTCTCCTAGCTGATACCTGACAACACATTAATATAACCATTAAAATAAACAGTTAAGATGTCTACTTGCCGATACCTAGCAACACATTAATATAACCACTAAAATAAACAGGCAAGATGTCTCCTAGCCGATACCTGACAACACATTAATATAACCATTAAAATAAACAGGTAAGATGTCTTCTAGCCGATACCTGGCAACACATTAATATAACCATTAAAATAAACAGGTAAGATGTCTACTCTCCGATACCTGACAACACATTAATATAACCATGAAAATAAACATGCAGAGATACAGACAGACGGCATCGCATTAACAACTTTTCATGAACATTGTACTGTAGAGGGCCATTCCCTCTCTGGTAGTTTCCTCACCTGAGTTTGCTCCTGTCACGATGACGGTCCTCCCCTCCATCCTCCTGGTACTCCTGCACATACCGGTGGTACATCTGATGTATATCTTCACCAGCAACAACAGCCCCGCGGCTATAGTCCACTTGCTCCACAGAACATCCCACAGTCCACCACGGTCAGCAGTCATTGTTGTCCGTGAGAACTTATGTGCGTACTTCTACTGCCGGCCGAATACTGACTGAGTGGAGGGAGACAGACTGACCTTCATCGACGGGAAAGTTAGAATATGACGACAACATTATCGTTGAAATGTTCGGACCTTCCTCTCACGTGGTGGATACTTTCTATCCAACTGGGGGAGTGGCAGATACAGTTATTTACTGTGTGCTTAGAGCTAATTAGCAAACTTAGATTTATTCTACTATACAGGAAGTCCTAATTTTTTTCCCAGCCTGCTTCGGTGGTTGCATACTGCCGATGATGAGGAGATCCCGGTTAGAAGCATTCAAGGCGAGTTTTTTCCCCCTAAATCTTTTCCTTATCTCCCTCCACGCAAATGTGAGTAGCTATACTCTCAATTTAACCTGCCTCATCCTTAACACCGTCAGTGAAAATATACAGATACAATGTAAATATGTCAAAAACCCTAACGGCTGGGCAGTAAGACACAATGATGGGATAAATAACCAAGCTATCATATTTGTTACGGTTATAGCCGAGAATCGAGCTCGGTACCCTTGTTTTGGTACCCCAATAATGTAACCACTGAGCTATCCAGGAACTGGCTGAGGATTTCCACACGTCCATCACAGAGTCTGCCTTAAGATAAGAGTGAAGAATGGCCCCGAACATGGGATAGCTTAGTGGTCAGAGTATTGGTGTACCAAGTCCAAAGGTCCCTGGTTCAATTCCTGCCATATGTTTGTGTGATTCTTCCATTTAAATAATATGATCATCTAACCTAGCGAGTTGAGAATTTTGAATGCACACGTGGGTAACCTCTTTTTAGAGCGGGGTTAGTAAAGTGGGTGGTGGCGGTAGGAAAGATTTAAATTTGGTCAGTCCCGACCTCCTATGACGATTCCTGTCATGCGGGGTAATGTTTGACCACCTTGATATCCTTTCTGTCGCATTTGATGAGCTTTCGGACTTCCACCAAAGACCTTGGAAGTGTTCTAGACCGATGGGTTCCAGTATTTATGTGAGAAGGTTGGCATTTCCTTTCGAACAGAAAGGTTTGGCCCGCCTGTACCCACCCGCATTTGTGAAATGTTACATTGGGGCTATAAAGTATTATATTATTATTATTACATTATTTAATGTCTTCCTTTTTTCTTTACTTAAGGTGATAAATTCACCCACTTGGGAACCAAATAGGATTCCCTGTTTTAGTGGATTTGACATAGATACTTGTCATAAGATTTATAGGATGACAAACCACCCTATGACATATATCTCTACAATTATTAGTTTTTTTCGCTAGTAACCCGGCTTGGTGGGGCACGAGGTCTAAACGCGACACTTGTGTTGGACTAGACTGCCCAAAGATGGGGAGATCGGTTCGGTTAACACTGGCCGAGGGTTTTACTAAATGTTTTTATAGAGATGGCCCACTCGAATCTTCGAATCTGAAAGGTTATTCGATGTTCGAGGATCGATTCTTTCAACCTCATAAAACAAACCATATATGTTGAATTCAATAATTACTCTAGTTAGCCACTTGTGAAAAGCACTACTTAATCCTTAATATTAATTTTTCGGACAAAAGAGATAACCATGAATTAAATCTTCTTTTTTAAAACAATAAATAAATCGGTTAGGTTTGGAAAATTTTACGTGCCTAGTAACTACCTCCCCAACCGTATGGGAAATTGGACTCGACCGTTTCGGCCCTTGCACTTGTGAAAACTTACCCACATCCGAACAATCTTGTAAGAATTTTAATAAAACTATCAAAGACTGTCAAAACTGAAAATCAAAACTCTAGAAATACAAATAACTCGAAATAATAAACAAATTACGGAGATTTTTTTGTAACAGGAAATAAGAACACATTATCGGATTTGATACAAAGTCAGCCGCCATTACACACGATATATTAAGTCAGTCGCCATGAAGTAGTATTATGTTTACTCGGCCCGATTAGTGATGATTTAAGAATAAAGATACTTTAATTTTTAGTACCAACTGGTTTTAATTATCTACAACTTTGTAAGAACCCCCAATTTTTTCCATACATCTTAAAGTTTAGACCATCTTTTGGTTGGGTTTCATGGAAAAAAAAATACTGTCAAACAGTCAGGGAACAGCAAAAAACTCTTTATTTATCTTCCGGCCTACGTTATTGTATATCGATTGTATGGTTTTAACATCGATTCAGGTAATCTGATCACTTTGTAAAATCAAATAACGACTTGCTATCCCTTATTTATTTTTTAAATTGATTTTAACTTAGTTTTTATTTTTTAAATATGTTATTGAAGGTAATTGTGGACATATTCCAAACGTTCGTGCCTGCCTTATTTTTTACAACTGAGAAATAACAGATTGTAGTCGAAAATATGTTCGTTATATTTAAATAGAATGTATTCTCCAGAATCGATATATATCACAAAGAATCGATCAATTTGTTTTTTACAAAAAACTAGATAATGATATAAATGAAAGAAAAATAATAATTAACCTAATTTAAGCATTATTGAGTTCAATATTTCAATGTATGTTTAATTGTTAATTCATGTTGTTTAGTTTTTATTAAATATCCGTTATGTATTTTATTTTTGCTATCTTAATACATTAAAATATCCTTAATGCTGATTAAAGTCTGATCAAAGGATAATCTAGGGCCTATTGTTTACTTTCACATGGTTTTTTAGTAACTTAACAATTCTAACAAAATCTTTTTAAAAAATAACTAAAAGACACTCAAATTTTGATTGATTTGATTTTTTAACAATTAATATTAGTCGAGGATTGTTTAATTTGGCTGGATTTTAAACCTGTATTTGGCGAGGGGGGGTCCGGGTGTGATTTAAAATGAAAGCATGTTGATAAACCTTAATTCACAGTTTAGGTATATTGTGTAATGTAGTGTCTTATTTGAAATCATTTAAAGTTTTCATAACGATTTGCTAGATTCGGATTCGAGTGATTCGAAAATTTAAAATGTAGATTCGGAGTAGGAAAATAATGGATTTCGACATCTTTCTAGTTTTTTACACTCATTCCCTCACGCAATTACGGATGCATTTCTTTTAAATGTAAGCCTTCCTAATCCCTCACCATTAATGAATTAGTTATAGAGGCTGTATATCCCGAACGGGTAGTTAATCAAATGTTCGCTTAAGAAAATGATATACCAAGTAGTCAGGGGGGCATAGCCCACACTCAAAAAATATAAAATTCCCCCTTCTCACCCACACTCTCTAGATCTATTTTACATTTCTTTTAGTATTCCCAACACAAATGAACTGAAAGATGACCTGAGAAAATCTCTATTAGCTTACTATAGTATTTATAAAACAAAAAAAAAAAAACAGATGGGAAGGCACTCTAATAGGATCTAGGATGGGGCCATTCAAATTATCAAAGATTTTCTCTTTAACTTAGTTGGCAAATCCCTCAAAATACCTTTTTTTAATGTGTTCTAGTACCCCTTCCCTTCCCCTCCCCCCCCCCCTTTGCAGGTTCGTCGCCATTGGTAGACAAAATATATATTTATAAAAATTAACATTTGCTCAAAGGACTTTGTTTTAAAAATAATAAATTCCCTTCTTAAGACGATGAATTAAGATTATCATTCATTTGAAGATAGTAAATTTTAAATTCCCATAATTATTAAAAGTGTCAAACTTTCATCCCCCCTTCCCCCCTCCCATTTAGGTGCGGGAAAACCGTGACTCGTTTTTTCGTTGCTAGCAAAAGCGCCAAAACGGCGCGGATTGATATATTAAATTGGGAAATACCTTCCTCTACCGCGAAAGGAGGCCCACGGAAATCATTTTTAAATGGAATCACGTGACTCGTTTTTTACTTTTGAGAGAGCCCAAAAAAGGCGGGATTGATATTTCATCGATGTACCTCCCCTCTGCAGCGAAGAGTCCAGCAAATCTTTTTAAAACTTGGTAATACGTGGATTTTTTTTTTTTAATGTTGCAAAAGCGCCAACCGTCGTTCGCCCCTTTAAAGCCACACAGTGTCTACGTGTTCTACAGCTTTGGGCAAAAATTCAAAGACGTCAGTTTTAAATCGATCGTGAAAATCTGATTAGGGATGGACATCAAAATAAAATATTGCAGAATATTTTAAAATATATTATCAAAATAACCTAAAGAAAACTGAAATGCTTTTTTAAATACTTAATTTAAGAATTCAAAATTGTTATGCCTCCAAGCAAATGTTTTTATATAAACCTAATTAAAATTTATATCTATAAAATAAATTAGGATTAAACTCAGTTCATTTTAATAATTAGAACAATCCAAATATTTTGTTAACTGATTTTGTATATTATCAGGGTACAAGCAAACATATCAATTCCATTAACTGTATGTTTCATCGGGACAAAAACATCGGTTTTCAAAATTATCGGCCAACTACACGATGAACGTCCTGATAAAACAATGGGGGGTTTTTTGTGTATTATTTAAAAGTTTAGGACCCCTGGGCTTTAAAATATCCATGTTAAGCTTGTATTTTGTGTGTATGAACCGAAGAATGCACCCCCCCCCTCCACCCCTGCCGGTTTTCCACGCCTAAACCTAAGATCCAAAAAATACATTTAAAAATATTAAAAAAATTTCCCTTTCTTTATCAGAGAATTAATATTTCTAATAACTGATGAAAAATTTTAAAAAATATTATCCATGATTATATGAATTCTGGTTTTAATGGAGGTTTCCCGGGGTTAAGGTGTCAGACTTATGTGCTGGGGGTCCATGGTTCAATCCCCACAGATTTATTGATTTCCCAAAACCCTTTCCCTTTACCCCTTTACAAGACTTCTTGTGAATGTGGGGGGGAAAAGCCAGGGCCTCCACGTTGGGGTTTGGATCCACGTTAAACTGTAGGTCCCATTTCATCTCACAAACACCTACCATTTCACCCTTTGGGGTAAGTGGTATAACCCCAAGGGTATGTAGACGCGGGTGCTCAATTAATAATAATTTCTTAATAATAATAATATATAATTATAAATAATATATAATTTGAATCCAATACACCATTCAACGTAGGAAGTCACTTTGTGTTGTGTTTTTTTGTACCGGTTTCATTACCGTTCGTACTAATTACGCTAAAGGGTTTTGGTATTGAGGGGAAAGGTTTATTTATAGTAAGTTTTACCGAATTTACTTTTAAGGGAAAGTAGGGGAACCATTTTGGGGAAAAAAAACTTCTCAGCACACCCCCACAGAGATTTTGAACCCCGGTCTCTGTCAAATCATCTAGTCTACTGCGAGAGGCGTTTTTCACTTTATTAGCCGTTTTTTTAAATAATTATTCCCAAAGGAAGATTTATACAAGGAAGCCCGTGAACTGCCAAGACCCTGGGGTTTTGAGGATTGTAATTTTTTTCGATTTTATATATATTTTTTACCTTGAATCACGGGGAGCAAAGAAGGGCACAAGCTGGAAAAACACTCGGGAATGATGTGGGAAAGGATTCTATCTTTGTTTTTCTGCTCTTGAGAAAAATGGCCCGCGTGACCCCGGGGAGTAGTAACATAATTTAAAAACTAAAAAACAGCTCCTGTAGACTCTTTGTCCCTTTTAGAAGAAAAACCGAGGGCAGATCCTTTATAAAATATCAAAGATACCACGACCAAACCTTCCTTCCATCCTTGCTTTTTTTTTGTCGAACGCACTTTTAGATCTGTTCCCCGGACAGTTACTCCCAGCCCTTTTTTTAACACCTTCATATTTAATATTTATATTTCTTTATAATTACCCATAATGGCCCATCAAGGTTTAATTTTGATAGCAATCAATAATGATCTGATACCCTCCGTGACCGCATGGTATATGGAGGTGTCAGTCACTCTCGTGCTAGACTAGACTGCCGTTGACACAGAGGTCGGGGTTCGAATAACTGTCGGCGTGTTGTACTGAGGGTATTCCTTAAGGGGTTTTTACCTCTCTTACCGCAAATTCGGCTACAGTTGCTGTTAATTCTACCTTCCTCATCCCTTAAATTTCACCGGAGCGGGGTAGTAAGACGCTGTCCCCATCACACACACACAAAATTGCATAATAAGAGTTTTAAAATCCACAATAATGTGTTTTCTTGCATAAGATAGGCTCGACTACTGGAGCTTTTTTGGCTATGTAAAGTA
This sequence comes from Timema cristinae, assembly GCA_039000515.1. NCBI lineage: Eukaryota > Metazoa > Arthropoda > Insecta > Phasmatodea > Timematidae > Timema > Timema cristinae. The sequence continues at coordinate 16,525 of JBCFYV010006608.1, forward strand.
TTTAAAAAAAAGAGTATATATATATATAAAAATATATTAATCTTCATTTTGAACTTATATTCAAACTGGTAAATCATCTATTTGTGGTGATGAGCCTGCAAAAAACATGATTTAAAAACATTTTTCATTCCTCGAAATAATGAACTGTGTTTCGATAGCTTGGTACTGGGAAATCCGGCAACCCCGCTTTTAAGATGAGCAAAAGGCAGAGTTGTAGACTTCGCCATCTAACTGGCTATCATGAAACAAAATGGACTGAAAAGAATACCGACCAGAAAAGTCTTCGAAAGAACTAATTCACGAACTTACACTTTATACATATTTTTTTGCAGTCCAACATTTTATCGCCAACAATACGGCACCACGTCCTACTACCCGTTCAGTTTATACACTTTTTGTATTAATTAAGATAGTGGTTTTTAGGGAAGAGGAAAGCTATATATATAGAGGAAGTGTACCCGCATTTAGGGGAGGGGAGAAGTGTAAAACCATCTGGAAAAACCACCCTCAGTTCACCCGACCGAGATTCGAACCTCCATCTCCCCGTCCATCGGCAGATTAGGTCTACTGCAAGAGTAGCGCCTTAGACCATGCTGCCACCGAAACGGGTGTTTGTATTATTAGGCTTAGGTTTAGAGTGTTCAACTTGTTCCACATACTAACTAATCACCTCACCCTCATCTCTCGGACATGGAAAGAGCCTCCACGGAAAGGATGTACTATTAGTACATTTGTACATTAGTACAAAGGAACCTTAGTACCGGCTGATATTGCAGCGAGTGACGTAGCCCGGACAGTTGGACATACATTTAAATTATTATTATTATTATTATTATTATTATTATTAATATTAGCACCGCGTCTTACTACCCGTTCGGGTTATACGCACTTACGCTAATTATTATATTATTATTATTATATTATTTATTATTAGCACCACGTCTTACTACCCATTCGGGTTTATACGCACTTACGCTAATTATTAATTATTTTATTATTATTATTATATTATTGCACCACGTCTTACTACCCATTCGGGTTATACGCACTTACGCTAATGTGTAAATGGTTGGGTGATTGTGAGATGAAATGAAGGACCTACAGTTTTAACGTGGAATCCAACCACGGTGGAGGCCTGGCATTCCCACATTCACAAGAAGTCTTGTCAGAGGTGAAGGAAGGGTTTGGAAATACATTTAAATAAATAAATCCTTTCCTCTTAATCGAAGCCACGATGCAGTAAAACACAGTTGTGATAAATGGAGTGACTGTGTTAGCTTTTGTTCTACAGACAATTTTTTTTTTGGGGGGGGGGGGCATTTCCATCTCGAGCAAGAAATTAAACCCCGAATTCTTGATTCAACAGGCAGACTCGTCTTCAAACATGTGTTAGAAATTAATTATTTAATCAATAATTGCTCAAGATCAACTTTGTTAAAAGTTTCACGTTAAAACACACCATCATTTTATATTTTTTAAAAAATATATCTGTTTAAATCCATTTATGAGCAATGGTCACAAGGCTAGGTTCGAATCTTGACCCTAGGGCCACCCAAGGGGGCCCCCACGCTTGATTAGGTGACAGAGGTAAAAAACAAGTTAGGGGGTGGGATTATATGCTTATTACCTGTAAAGGCGATCTATCAAATATTGGCAGTGTGAGATATAATAAAAACATAATTATGTGGTTTTCCATTATTTCTCATCTGAATGCGGGACACATTTCCTTAACGTTCCCTATTCGCTCCATTTACCACTGGCTTCATAACATCAGCAATTAATTTAATTGATGAATATAATATTTAGCACCGCGTTCTTTACTACCCGTTCGGGTTATACGCCTTAAGTACTAATTTACGCTAATGGATTAGAATTGGAAAGGTTTAATTAGAGGAAATGAACCCGCATTTGCGGTGCAGGGAAAGTGGAAAACCATTAAAGGAAAAAACCACTGCCAGTTCACCCGGAACGAGATTCGAACCTCGATCTCCCCGTCCTCAGCAGTCGAGCTCAACACGACAAGCGCTGTTAAGCCAACTACGTCACCGAGGCGGGTTTAATTGATTGAAATTATGTTAGCAAATTGGATATTTATTTAAGTATCGGGTGACCTGGTGGTCTAGGGGTAAGTGTCTGTCAAAGACTTCTGTGTTGGGGGGTCCGGGGTTCAATCCATGGTCCGGCACAAGATTTATCTGATTACAAACCTTTCCTTCACCTCTGACAAAGACATCTTGTAAATGTGTGGAATGCCAGGCCTCCACCGTGGTTCGGATTCCACGTTAAACTGTAGGTCCTCCATTTCATCTCACAATCACCCTACCATTACACCATTATCGTAAGTGCGTTAACCCGAACGGGTAGTAAGACGCGGTGCTAATAATAATAATAATAAATAATAATAATAATAATAATAATAATATATAATTTAAGTATCGTATAAATATAATAATTTTACCAAAGTGTATAAGTAGAGCATTATTAATTCTTAAATATGATGAATAAATTATATTTATTTTTAAATTTTAGATTTAAAAAAAAGTTCAATAAACTTTTCAAGACAAAATGGCGATTCATTAGTACAAGGACGCGATAGCTCTAATATCTATTTTAAAATTACTTTTATTATTTTTAATAATGTATTTTACTGCAATTTATTTATCTATTTATGCAATATATTTATTTAATAAAAGTAATGGATTGATTATCCTTTTTAAATGATTCACAGAAGAGGTTAACCCATAAATATCTAGAACTATTTGTAGGGATTATATTTTTCTGGATCTGTTGGCGGATGGCTAGTGAGTGGAGTCTATTCAACCTGGTGTGTAAGGACATTATTTGTGTAAGGGAAGTTGCCCAGAGTGAACGTGTTTAGTTTCGTGTGTTTAAAAAATAATTATAGTGCTAAATTCAAACAAGTGCCATTTATAAGTGCTTAATATTTAGTTTTTATCTTACTAACACATTATTTGGCCTGCAGGAATCAATAACATTATTGACTTTACAATAAAGTCAGTTGGTAAAAAACACAGGTATTGTACCCGATGGATTATTCTTTTTTTTTAAATGTCGCGAATTCGAACACTTTTTCAAGAACTTTTCCAATTAAGTTACTTGTAAAGTTTATAAAAGTAAATTCAGATATAGTTTAATTAAATTAAAATTAATTTTATTTCCTATTAACTTTGACATAAAATTTGATTATCTCGCTCTTAAAGTCATTCGACCATAAAAATGTATTGCCCAATTTTAATAAGTTAATTATTATTATTATTAGCACCGCGTCTTACTACCCATTCGGGTTATCCACACTTACGCTAATGTGTAATGGTAGGGTGATTGTGAAATGAAATGAAGGACCTACAGTTTAACGTGGAATCCGAACCACGGTGGAGGCCTGGCAATAAGTTAATAATTATTATTGTCTGTAGTGATTCAATATTAACACATTATTGCAGTTCACTAGTTATGAGGTCAAACTTGATACCATATACTTTTTGCGTTTCAATGTTGTGATAAAGTAGTTAATGGGGCTAAAATGTAGTTAAACTAGACATTCATATGAGGTGTACACAATGACATATTTATAATATTAATAATTTATGGATATTAATATTCCAAAGAAAATTATGATTTGTATACATGTATATATATATTTATATTTATATATGTATATATATTAGTGTTTATAATCATATTGACAATAATTATGTTAATACGATTAATATTAATTGCAACATTATTTCATTGTGTATACCTCAAATGGAAGTCTAGTTTAACTAAATTTTAGCCCCATACATTAACTACTTTATCAAACAATGGAACGCAAAATGTATATGATATAAAGTTTGACCTCTTATAACTAGTGAACTGCAACAATGTATTAATATTGAATCACTGCAGACTATAATAATTATACACTTATTAAAATTGTATAGTAAAATATGTTCATGAAATATATTGGGATACAGTTTGCATATTGTTCAATAATACATAAAACTTTCCACAATACTTATATTCACAGTATATAAAAGAGTAGGTTTAATTATTATGCCAATAATAAATTGAATGTTACATTTTTATTATCTTAGATTATTTTAAATAAAATAAATCAATGATATAAAAATATGATTGTTGAAACCAAGATAACGTACTGGGTCAATGCCTTGTGTGGTAGAGATTGTATTATTGTAGTTAGTTGGATGTATTCCTCAACAAAGAGACCAAATGAAGCCGGTAATCTTCTTACCCTCTTTTGTTGGGGCCCATCACCATTGTTGCAATATACCATGTCTATTATTTCTTTTGTTTCAGGATTGTTTTTCTGTTTCAGGATTTTTTTAAAATTATTCATTATTGTTTCTTGTTTTTTTGTGTGTGCGCCCGTTTTTTTAGCTATAGATATCAGTGTCCCCCCCTTCTTTTAACATGTTAGGTAGGATTAGTTAAGTCACACTGTTGTTCTATAGCTAAAAAGATGGTGAGAATTATTTTATTGAGTTTTACTATTTTTAAACACGTGAATACATTCTAAACAAACTAAATCATCAGCTTCAAATCGAAGGTTTGTTTCGTTTGTGGACGGATGTGTTATACAGCGTGTTTACGAATAGTTTACTCAATGATATAAAGTGTTTATATTGTGTTTGTTTATTATGTTGTTTGCAAATTGCTCATTGTTGCACATCTGCATGTTACATTGTTGCACGTCTGCATGTTACATTGTTACACTGACGGAAGAGATTCTACCCCGGGCTGCCCCTTCCACCCATTACCTTTATTAAAATATATACAAATATCCTTAAGCCCATTAAACAAATGATCCATATAGATTGAATTACAATATAATACATTTAATTTTTCAGAATCTGGTAGTTTGGTTAGTTAAATTCTATATAATAATTTGATAATTTCCTATGCCCCTTTAATTAAAAATACTTTTTTAATTTAATAGTTATAATACTAATTTAAATTTTGCAAACTATTCCTTCATTTGTAAGATATACTTCTGAATAGTTTTAATCACAAGTACATAAGTTTTTTCTAATGACTGCGTATTATACCCGTTCGGTTTAATACGCTCACGTGCTAGTAATCAAGCTAATGTGTTAGGAATGAGAGGGGCATATTTACAGCAAGAGTGCTCACATTTGCGTGTAGGGAGAGTATAAAACCATTTAGAGAAAAAAACCTGAGTTTACCTTACCGGGACTCGATACCCGAACTCCCCTTCATCGGCAGCATAGTCTATTGTTAGAATGACGCCTTAGACCTTTCGACCACCAAAGCGAGTCTGTTACAAATCAGGACCGGTGGGACCCAGTTTGATCCCTGGAGATTAGTATCAGTAAAACAACCTAGGACCCAAGTTATTATTTTTAATATTTTGATTTTTTTTAAAGTTATTGTAATTTAAATTAACCCCATTAAACCATCATGGGCAGCTCCGGGATTTGAACCAGGTAATACAGTTTTATTATGTAGTCGATTCCTGCAGGCGTAAGAGATCATTAGACAAGTGCATTGTTTAAAATGTTATTTTGAGTTCAAAACTTGCATGTTTTGAACTCAATTGCTTTCACCTTTAACCAATAAATGCTACGAGACAATCGTATTGTTTCGTGGCATCATTTTCCCAATCTGATTTTGATCTAAGCCCTTTAAACTAAAGTATTGTTTACTTATGATTGATTTTCAATAATTATGGTTCTAACAAAATAATTATTAAAAAAAAATGAGGCCAGTTTACTTAAAACTAATTTTTGAAGATAAAAATTATTCTTAAAAAAAAGATATAGTTTAAAATGAATTTCAGACGAATATTTTACATTATTTTACATGATTTTACATGAAAAATAATATTTACTGTTTTATTTTGAATAAAATTCAAACTGTATCATAAATTCATAATCTTGAGGCCAAAACATTCAAAATGCTATACGATCAAGTAAAAATAAGTCATTATATTAAACGGTCTACATACAATGGAGAGTGAGACTTTATTCACGAAATAAATCAATTAACGTTTGTTTCTGGAACATACTCGACAAATAGATAAATATTTATATTAATTTATGCACTAAAATCTCTTATAAAAGATTTTATTACACAATTGTGTGTAAAATCTCGTTTTACCTTGATATGTTATTATCACAACATGTAATTGTTACTTTAGATTGTTTTATATGAATATTAATTTGTAACGTTAAAAAAGCTCAGGATGGGAGAAAATTAACATAATTTAAATATATTTAGCTGTCAATATTTTTATTGGCAAGGCTTCGAATCCGGAATTTGTATCCAAACTAGGTTGAAGTTGATTTTTGTTTTCTAAGTAAAGTCAAAGTTTCGACACCACGAGTGCTAAATAAACATTTGTTTACTTTTCCTTTGTTGAGGTTTTAACTAATCAGCCATTAAAATGTCAACAAATATTCTAATTAATTCTACAGGTCTTGCAAAAGGGATAGACTGGGTTGGAAATTGTCCGTTGGGTCGGTTTGATTTGGGCTACAGCAAATACAGGTGCTTTACTCTAAAATAATAATAATTTATAAACGAATATTTATTAGATTTCTGGTAAGTCTGAGGTGTACGCAATACATATGATGGTATTAAAGTTAAAACTATCTCATTTAATTTTTCGTGGTGTCAATATAAAAAAAAAGTTAAATTAAAAGTTTAGTGGTCTACAGAAGTAAAAAGTGGAGGGATATTTTAAAGACTTAAATACGCCGTCAAGGACACCCAGTCACTGCCTAAACATTAAGGAGAATTTTTTACTCTTGTCATTAGAAAGTAAAAACTTATCGAAAACTTGAACGAAATGGATTATAGATCAAATTAACTGATAGTAAATATATAAAATATCACAAATTGAACTTAACAATGAAACACGGGTAGATGTTAATATATGACGAAGGTAGTCATGGGAACCTTTTGAATCTCCTGGTACACACCTGCTTATAAAATAGTATTCTTGTTGAGATTTAAAATTTATTAATCCAGATAATATAAATGGCAATTAAATAAATATACAAGTTATAAATAATGTAAATTGAACTTTATTCATTAAAATAAAATACAAGGTTTGATTACATTCAACAATTTGTTTTTTAATGACTGTTTGAGTTAATAACATAAGCTGAGAATTAAATGTTCAATGAAAAGTAGAGTGAGCGAGAAGCGACAATTGAATTATACTTTAAGATAGTGGAGGGTCAACGAGATAGAAATATTAGTTTAAAGAGAGTGGAGGGTCGACAAGATAAAACTATTGGTTTAAAGATAGTGGAGGGTCAACGAGCTACAACTATTAGTTTAAAGAGAGTGGAGGGTCAACGAGCTACAACATTAGTTTAAAGATAGTGGAGGGTCAACGAGCTACAACTATTAGTTAAAGAGTGGAGGGTCAACAAGATAAAACTATTGGTTTTAAGAGAGTGGAGGGTCAACGAGCTACAACTATTAGTTAAAGATAGTGGAGGGTCAACAAGATAAAACTATTGGTTTAAAGGGAGTGGAGGGTCAACGAGCTACAACTATTAGTTTAAAGAGAGTGGAGGGTCAACGAGCTACAACTATTAGTTTAAAGAGAGTGGAGGGTCAACAAGATAAAACTATTGGTTTAAAGAGAGTGGAGGGTCAACGAGCTACAACTATTAGTTAAAGATAGTGGAGGGTCAACAAGATAAAACTATTGGTTTAAAGAGAGTGGAGGGTCAACGAGCTACAACTATTAGTTAAAGATAGTGGAGGGTCAACAAGATAAAACTATTGGTTTAAAGGGAGTGGAGGGTCAACGAGCTACAACTATTAGTTAAAGATAGTGGAGGGTCAACGAGCTACAACTATTAGTTTAAAGAGAGTGGAGGGTCAACGAGCTACAACTATTAGTTTAAAGAGAGTGGAGGGTCAACAAGATAAAACTATTGGTTTAAAGAGAGTGGAGGGTCAACGAGCTACAACTATTAGTTAAAGATAGTGGAGGGTCAACAAGATAAAACAATTGGTTTAAAGAGAGTGGAGGGTCAACAAGATAAAACTATTGGTTTAAAGGGAGTGGAGGGTCAACGAGCTACAACTATTAGTTTAAAGAGAGTGGAGGCTCAACGAGCTACAACTATTAGTTAAAGATAGTGGAGGGTCAACGAGCTACAACTATTAGTTAAAGATAGTGGAGGGTCAACGAGCTACAACTATTAGTTTAAAGATAGTGGAGGGTCAACGAGCTACAACTATTAGTTTAAAGATAGTGGAGGGTCAACGAGCTACAACTATTAGTTTAAAGAGAGTGGAGGGTCAACGAACTACAACTATTAGTTTAAAGAGAGTGGAGGGTCAACAAGATAAAACTATTGGTTTAAATAGAGTGGAGGGTAAACGAGCTACAACTATTAGTTTAAAGAGAGTGGAGGGTCAACGAGCTACAACTATTAGTTAAAGATAGTGGAGGGTCAACGAGCTACAACTATTGGTTTAAAGAGAGTGGAGGGTCAACGAGCTACAACTATTAGTTTAAAGAGAGTGGAGGGTCAACGAGCTACAACTATTGGTTTAAAGGGAGTGGAGGGTCAACGAGCTACAACTATTGGTTTAAAGAGATGGAGGGTCAACGAGCTACAACTATTAGTTTAAAGATAGTGGAGGAACGAGCTACAACTATTAGTTTAAAGATAGTGTAGGGTCAACGAGCTACAACTATTGGTTTAAAGAGAGTGGAGGGTCAAAGAGCTACAACTATTGGTTTAAAGAGAGTGGAGGGTCAAAGAGCTACAACTATTAGTTAAAAGAGAGTGGAGGGTCAAAGAGCTACAACTATTGGTTTAAAGAGAGTGGAGGGTCAACGAGCTACAACTATTAGTTTAAAGAGAGTGGAGGGTCAACGAGCTACAACTATTAGTTTAAAGAGAGTGGAGGGTCAACTAGCTACAACTATTAGTTAAAGAGAGTGGAGGGTCAACAAGATAAAACTATTGGTTTAAAGATAGTGGAGGGTCAACGAGCTACAGCTATTAGTTAAAGATAGTGGAGGGTCAACAAGATAAAACTATTGGTTTAAAGATAGTGGAGGGTCAACAAGATAAAACTATTGGTTTAAAGAGAGTGGAGGATCAACGAGCTACAACTATTGGTTTCTACTTTACGGCAATTTACCGTAGAAGAACAACCATTATATCACTAATTAATAATTCTAAGTGTTTAACATAAGTTTTTTCAAATATCTATGAATATCAAATCATTGCCGACTACACCTTTGTGACTAACACATTCTTTTTCAGATATCGACTTATGTTCCTCAAAACTGTTTTTATGAATAATATTTATTTGTGTTTTTGTTTATAGGTTAAAGTATTGGCGTTTCTCTAAAAAGTGGTTAATTTTATTCTACTGATTTGTGTCTTTGTAATATTTTTCTGGCCACATATTCTTTCGTTGAATGGTGTTAATTATTTAAATTTCTTTGACATAGCAAACTAATACATTCTTAATTTTAGTTCATAATTTTAGTTTTTAATTTTTTTAATTCTTCCATCCAAACCAATTTGTATTAAATACTTTGTATATTTAATTACTTGTTATAAATCTTTCTCTCTATACTAATCACATTTTATTCTTTTTTTTTTAATTAATGCAGGATTCCACGCAAGCTCTCTAGTATTTATTATTATGTTATTGTGTTTGATTTTAATTTTTTCTATTTGGTACTAATTTTAATTTTTAATATGATCTTTAACTCTAGTTTTTTTTGTTAATACTGTCTATTAATTTGTGAGATTAATAACGTGGTTTTTACTACGTGTGTGTGTGTCAATTGTTGTTTTGTTAATTTTATTGAACTTTTACCAAATTCATTTAATGTTTTAACATGCGTTGTTCCATGCTTTGTTTTCTTTTTTTACAGGTGAGGTAGATAAAATCAATCTCAACACATTTAATTCTGTGTTTTGTTAGAGATGTCTATATTGTTAGTTCTAATTTATCTTTGATGCCACTAATGCTCTAACAAAGTCGAGTCTATGAGATCTTTTCTTTCCAGATTGAGAGGACACTTGCCAAGAAAGTAGCATGGCTCATAGTTCTAGTTAATTAGTATGCATGCATAGTTTTAGTTAATTAGTATGCACGCATAGTGTTACTTAAGTAACTCATACATGCATATTACTTAAGTAGTCCGCACGCGTAATATCATTTAATTAAAATGCGCGCGCGTAATATTATGTGATACACGATCGTGAAAAATTTAGTTCTTTGAGATAGAGTTCTTGTAAGTTAGTAAAACTAAAAGGTCATGGAAGGGCCCAAATTTGGCTTATACATTTTTAAAGTAAGGACTATCAAGTCACCTTAATTGGTGGCCTAGTTAGCTAACGCGCTAGTTTCGTGTTGAGCTAGACTGCCGAGGACTGGGAGATCAAGGTCAAGATTTCAGTCAGGTGAACTGGGGGGTGGGTTTTCCTAAATTGTTTTCCCCACTTACCTCAACGCAAATACGGGTTCACTTCATCTATATTCAACCTTTCCAATTCCTGACCCACTAGCGTAATGAGTAAGGCTACAAGAGTATAGCGGGGCTAAATAAATAAAACTCTCCCAAGTCAGATTTAGAAAAGTTTATACTAATGTTTGGGTTACCTCCATTGTATCGAAATATTCTGAGTTAATAATATTTTATAAAACACTATTACCCCTGATAGTAATGATGGATTAAACTGCCAAGCTATTATATTTGCTAATTACGGTCATAGCCTAACGTAAATATCATACCCTTAAGATTGAAAAATGACACCTGGACACGGGAATCGAACCCGGGACCCTTGGTTTAGTACTCCAGTGCTCTGACCCCTGCGCTATCCAGTAGTTGTCCTGTGTTAAGGTCATTCTTCACTAATCTTTTAAGGCAGTGGCTGTGATGTCTGCCTTAAAACACGAGTAAAGAACGACCCTGATCACGGAGCGACTCTTGGACAGCTCAGTAGTTAGAGCATTGGCGTACTAAGCCAAAGGCCTTGGGTTCGATTCCCGTGTCCAGGTGATATTTTTCAACTTTAATACTTAAAAGTAATGCTATTTAAAATGTATTGTATTTAAAAACCAAATAATAATAAAACACAGCATTTACAAACCAAATAATAATAAAACAAGCATTTACAACCCAAATAATAATAAAACAAAACATTTACAAACCAAATAATAATAAAACAAAGCATCTACAAACCAAATAATAATAAAACAAAACATTTACAAACCAAATAATAATAAAACAAAACATTTACAAACCAAATAATAATAAAACAAAACATTTACAAACCAAATAATAATAAAACAAAGCATTTACAAACCAAATAATAATAAAACAAAGCATTTACAAACCAAATAATAATAAAACAAAGCATTTACAAACCAAATAATAATAAAACAAAACATTTACAAATCAAAATAATAAAACAAAACATTTACAAATGGTGCGTTATAATTAGTGATAGGAACGTTACAATTTAGAAGAGGGTTTATGTAGTTAACAGGTTTTATCCCTGTAACTAACTTGTTTTTCTGATCTACAAGAACTGTTATCTTTTGGATTTTCTGAGGATGACGTGATTTTGTCATCATCTTAAGGTCCCAAAGAACGCGTGTAATGTGGCCACAAGCCGGTCCCAAGCCCGGTTGAGAAACACAGAGGGAAGGCGTGTATTGTTGTAACTACCGCAGGAAGGTAAGTCCAGGACTACAGTGTTGTTTATTGTTGTAACTACCACAGGAAGGTAAGTCCAGGACAACTTTCTCACATGTTAGTGTTGTTTATTGTTGTAACTACCGCAGGAAGGTAAGTCCAGGACAACTTTCTCACATGTTACAGTGTTGTTTATTGTTGTAACTACCGCAGGAAGATGTATTCGTGCTGTCAAATTTGTCTAGACTAAGAATCTAGTTTCGATTCAAATGTTGCAAAGCATTTTTTTTAGCACCGCGCTTTGCTACTACCTGTTAGGTTAGGTTAGTTATGTTGTGAAAGAACACACATACACACCTAATAACGCCGTTCCATTACGAGGTAGGCAATAAACTGTGCATATAGTTCTAAAAACAACAGCTCGGTACTTAATCCACCCTCACTAACTTCTTCCACACTTCCCTGTCCTTCAACATCCATACACAGTCATACATTCTCTTTTATTATTAAAACTATTGTTTCTCTTTGTCACACATTCGTCTACAACATTTAACTGCGTTCATTTTTACGATGTTGACATATATTAAAAATAAAAATAAAACTATGTGTAGAGAACTAATTTAAACAAAACTATTGAAACGATATTTTATACATTTTGTCCAACATGGCTTTTTGTTACAAAAAAACTGTAAAACTCTGTACCCCATTTCACGTTCCATGCCATCCCAACATAATCATTTGCTTATGCTTTTTACGTAGGTTGACTTAAACATAAAATACTATTTTTTCTAAATTATTTTATCTTTTTATCATAATTATATTCTTTGCCCAAAAATATTTAACATTAAAAAAAATAGTATTGTCATAGTTTTCTGATGTTGGTTTTGGCTTCTTGAAACACTCGATAGTTTTGATGTTATGGGACTCGGTGGATCGTCTCCGTGCTATCTATGAAACTGTCGACTGATTCAGACTCAGTCGCGTTCGTGTGCGGACGAAGAACATCAATCGATTGCAAACCAGTTGCACAATAATCTGATGTGCAACCGGTTTGAAACTCGTGTTGCAAAACAGTCGACCCGTGTGCGGAGGGCCTAACCCACCCAGCCTTCCAAATAACCGTTTTCATTTGGTGTACGGGTTGGCTGTCTATCACATGGTCCAGCTCGTGTCGATCACTTGGTCTATGTTGTTTCTTTGTGTCGGCCACTTTGTTGTCTATCACTTTGCCTGCTCCCAATGTCTATCGATGACCAGGTGGACATTTGGAGCTTAGTCAACTGGTTCTAATGAAAGTTAAGGAAACCCAAAGACTTCTAGAAATAACAGGGGAAACCGTTCTTTTTTTAATATTATTGTGGTCAGCAAAGTATTTCAAAATTATTCTAATATGAGTTAATTGACTGTTATGAGTGAAAACCTTTTCCTGCAAATATCATTAAGATCACAGCTATCTGATACCTGTTTTTATGAGGCATCCAGCAAAGCTTAAATACTTGTAATCTGATTGAAATTTAAATCCTAGAATTGTTTCGATACTTAAATGACACTAGGGAAAATAAACACTTTTCAGAAAAAATGAAAGATTAGATTCATCACCATAAGTGATTTAAAGAGTTTTAACTCATGGCACACTGCCAAAGGAGCTATAATGATCAAGGCACACGATCAGTTTGTAA
>JBCFYV010006611.1:0-11779 GCA_039000515.1 Timema cristinae
TTTTTTTTGAAAAATTAAATGCCCCTTTAAACCTTCTTTGGTTTTTCTTAAAACCCCAAGTTTAAAATTTTTTCCTTTTGTACCTTTTGCCCGGGTTTTTAACCCCCTTATCGAAGAAAATTTTTGGAGGGAAAATTTTCAAGAACGGGGCCCCCAAAAATGGGGTGGGCCCGGCCGTAAATTTGGGATGAACTCAAAAAATTTTGTGAATTAGTATGAAAAAATTTTCGTGGGGTTCGCAAAACCTTTTACAACCCTTTTCCCCAATTTTAAAACCCCTTTCCAAACCCTTTTACACAGTTTTACCAATTTTAAGAAATTTCCAAAAGGGTTTTACTGGTATGATGCGCCCCCACCGTTTTGCAAATTTTTTTTGTTCCCCCCCAGGTTTAATATTCCCATCTGTGGTTAAACCCCAAAAAAAATTGAAAAAGCTTTCAAGGTCCCAAAAAAATTTTTAAAACCCGAAGAGAAACCAAAAGTGTAAATTTAAACCAATTTGAGAAAATTTTGGGCCCTTGGGGGAAAAAATTGTTTTTGTTAAACTGGCAAAACCTTTTTTGAACAGGAAAGTGGACCCCCTCCCATAGGGGCCCTCCCCTGCGGCCCTCCCCAAGCGGAGGCGTTATCTTTGGCCTTTTGATTTTGGGAAAAGGGTTTCAAGCCAAACCTGCATTTTTAAGTCCCTTAAAAATTTATTATGTAAACCCTTTAAGCCTTTTTTCCCAGAAAAGGGGAAAAAATCCTAAAAATGATTCTCTCACTTTCCCCTTTTGGCTTCAATATGTACTGAAATTATATAAATTATTTCCTCATCTAAATTTTGTGGGGAATAAAAACAAGTGACTGTAAAAAAATTTTCCCTAGAACATCGCCCTAAAAAAATCTTAAATTTTTTTCTTTTTTGACAGTATTCCCAAAGTGAAATAAACTGTTAAAATTTGGGGGCCAAAAAACGTTCCCCCCCTTTTTTTTTCCATTTTTTTTGTTATATTTAAAGGGGAATTTCTACCAAAGTTCTTTTAACCCGGGCCCTTAATGTGAAAGGGGTTAAAATTTAATTCTAAAAATTTCCCCCTTTTTTTCAAAAAAATTTGAGCCCCCTTTTTCATGGGAAAGGCAAGTTTTATTTTATTAAAAAATAGACTATTGATATTACTAATATGAAAAATTTCTTTCCCACGTTTTTTATTTTTCCTTCTAAAATTTATTTTGTACAAAATCGAAAGTTTTTTTGATCCAACCCCCCTCTGGGGCTTTAGTTGGCTAAGCGTTGGGGTTTTTGATTTGGGTGCTGAGAACGGGGGATCGAGGTTCGAATTCGGTCGGGTGAATTTGTGGGTGGTTTTTCCTAAATGGTTTTCCACTTCCCTCCACGAAAATTCGGGTTCCTTCCCTAATTAAACCCTTTCCCCAATTTCCCTAAATCCTTTAAACCGTAATTATTATTTAAAAAGCGAAATAAACCCGAAGGGTTTAGTAAAACGTGGTGTAAATTTATTTTATTTTTAAAATTTTTGACCCAAAAGTTTTCCATTTTTAAGATAAAACAAATGTTGGCCCGAGTTTTATGCAGCCCCTTATTTATTTTCCCAAGATGAAACCAATATAAATTTTTGATGTTTAAGTTTTTGTCCCATTTGCTTTGATGGCTTACAACAGCAGAAAAATAGGTTTTTTTAAAAGGAAAATTAAATCTTTCCATTTTTTTAACTTTTTCCCCATTCGGAAGGGGTTAAAAACCCAAATTTGGGGTTAGGGGGCTTTTAATCTTTAAAGTTGCCCCAGTTTTTTGTAATTTAAATTTTCCCCCCTTGGTTTTAAAATTTTATCGGACCCTCTTTTACTCCTAAATTTAAGCCCATCTGAAACCCCAAAAAGGAAATTACCTATGTGAGAGTCAAGTAAATGTTTTCCGATATTGAATGGGCGGTTAAAATTTAAATTATCAGAAATTTCTGTTTGTGGATACCCATGTTCATTTTGTTGTCGATTACTGAGGTGCCCCTGTTTTCGGGGGATTGTTACTTAAATAATCTTCCTCTTCTTGGGGATTTGCTAGATCTTTTCTACGGCGAATGGCCCTTCAAAAACCCAAAATAATACTGGTATGGATCATTTTTGTTTGAAGATTTACATACACATTTTTAAAAACAATCTTTTACCTCTGTTGATTTTTTTTGGTCGTTCTTTGATTTTTTAAAATCTCTTTTTTTCTGCAAACCCCTAGGATAGTGACGCTTTAAAAGTATGCTGGAAAAAAAATTTTTTTAAAAAAAAAAAGTGCTTTTGCGAATGTATTGCACATGGGGCAAACTTTTTTACTTTCGAGTTTAAAATTTTTTAAGGGGTTTTTTTATTTTATTATTTGTATTTTAATTTTAAACCCGCGACCAAAGAATTTTTTTTTCCCCTCCTTTTTTGCAATTGATTTTCGAGACATTTCCAATAAAGGGGGATTGCAGAAAAAACGTTAAACTAAATAAAATTATTCCCAAAAAAAATTTGGGACATTTATCATTTAAATAAGGAAAATAGCAACAAGTCCGTCTAACGAGCCCCTTGGGAAGTAAAAACCCCCGGAAAAGATAAGGGGTTTAAAAAAGCGGGTTTTTTCCCTAAAAACGAGTCATTGAATGACATCCACCCAAAAAGTAAGGGAAAAAACCTTCTTCCCGGGCCAAAAAAGCCCCCCCAAAAACCCAGGCCCAAATGGGGTTGACCCAAATTTTTTTCGTGTTTTTAAAACCCAGCGATTGCACACCCTCCCCAGAAAACCCCTTTTTAAGGTCATGTCCCGCCGCGATATGAAGTGGAATTTTCCCGGGATTATTTTTTCCCTTTTTTTGGGTTAAAAATGAAACCCTAAAAATAAAACGTAATAATATTACTTATAGTTAGGGAAAATTTAAAATAGGTATACGATTCATTTTTTAAAATCATACAAAAATTTATTTAAAGGCCTCTTTTTAATTACTGGTTTTTTTGAAAAGAAAAGGGTTTTAAAAAATTTTTTTAAGTTTTTATGAGCACATTTTTAATTTTTAATAAAAAATGTCTCGTGGGGCCCGCCCCCAAAAATTGGGGCGCCCCGCGAGAGAGGGCACCCCCAAAAAAAGCCCCCATTTTTGACCACGTCCAGGTCTTTTGTGACCCAAGTTTTTTAATCAAACGGATTCCCTGTTTGTCCGACAAAAGGAAGCAATAAACTGTGATGAATGAAGGGGAGTGGGGGGCAGGGGAGGTGCGAGTCGTATTTAAACTCTTTTATCGAATGGGGGGACGTGCGTTGTATGTTTAAATGGAGGAACAGCTTCCAGCGTGGAAGGCTCTGAAGGAGGAGGGGGGGGGGCATGTAGCACAGATCACCCCGATCCAAGGCGTCTTAAACTGCACTGCCGACTACAGAGATGTCGGGTTTCGAGTCCTGGTAGGGTATAATCTGGTGGTTTATGTTAAATGGTTTTACACTCCCATTCGTGAGCAAATGCTTGTACACTTCCTATATATTTAACCTTCCTCATCCCAACACATTAGCCTAATTAGAACACAAAGTACTACCCGAGCAGGTAGTAAGATGCGGCGGTAAAAAAAATACAATGTGCATTGCATCTTACAAACCCGCCCTGGCAATCCGCATTTTTACACTACTAGAATGGGGGTGTGAAAGGTAGAATTAGATAAAGTGAACCGGCGTTTGCGTGGAGTGAGAGTAATAAACCTTTTAGGGAAAACAAGCTCATTACACCCAGCTGAGATTCTAAATCACCTCGTAATTGGAAAACCAGACAAAAAGAGACTGGCGCCCTTTCCTGAGTAGCAACCGACACGAGCAGAAGGTTATTAAACTATGGTCAGTTGGTGTTACAGTCTTGGACCGGGCACGTGGTTCGATCTAACCCCCTGTTAATCTCTCTTACTAGTCCGGTTCCCGTGTGTGGGTTGTATCGGATATTTACTGCAACAATCAAAGGTCCATAAACTATATCTTTTGGTCTGGTTCGTTGGTGTTTGAGGGTCACGGTTACATTCCTGCTTCAGACAATACTTAAACACACCCCTATTGTTCTTATATGATTCATCCCAAAACTTGTTTAACTAAACTTTTACTTAGCCTAACCTAAAGAAAATATCAGGTATATAATTTGAAAAATGATATTTATCATTGATACATTTCTAAACTTTATCAATATTTAATAAAAAAGAAGATCCCACCTGCCCACTTTTACTTCTGTCAAGTCGTATTTTTCATTCGATTACAGAGGGGAAATTGACGTTAGATCAACTTACTCGCTTACTCTTTGTCATTAGAAACTCGAAAGTTCATTGTCACACTTACAAGAAAATACAACTCCTATTCCTTATCTACAAGTTTCTATCCAGTCCACCTCATTAACACATCTCTATCGGGTCGCATACCTAAATTCACCCTGCCATATGTTTTTAGAAGAGCTTCCCCATTGGTGTTTCCCTATTGATTTTACCAGTCAGTACCCTAAACTAGGATATAAGATTCTTCTATTTCGTGTTGCATGTATCATATTACAAGAACAAATAAAAAAATAAAAAAAATGAAATTCACCATCCAACATCAGCTGCTTGTAAAGATAGCTGTAATTCTCCTTGTGTTAAATTTCTAGGTTAATCAGATGGGAGTTAAAGGTTATTTTAAAACGGCTGTAAAAAAGTCGTTCGGTCCCGCAAAAAATTGTCTTTAAACTGTTTTAATTTTTGTGGTGTTTTTTTGCGAATATTTGCGTGGATCATCAAAACAGTTCTGAATTTATAATCGTAATAAACAAATCTTATTATGTCCAATTTGGTGACTCTAGTATGAGTTTTCATGTGCCCTAGTTACGTGGGGAATTGAAACAGGACTGCTGTGAGGAGGATCGGCTGCGATAACATAGGTGAACAATGATATGGAGCAGAATCCATGAATGCAAAGAGACATCAGACTTTGATGCCGCTAACAAATCAAGCTTCTGATGAAGCTACGTGTGAAATCTATTCACAAAGAACACTCCGGTGAACACAAGAAACTCACAGTGTCGGCGCTCTGTAAGGATCTAGGGCCAAATGATATACCAGCACCAAGTCTTCGCCTGGTCGAAAGTCTGCAGGTCTTTGCATTGCCCTACATCACTTCTCGTTGCTACGCTAATGATAAACCACGTGCTTACAGCAGACAAGCCGTTGCTTTGCAAGCTAAGGCCAGGAGAAAAGGCCATAGAAGTAATAGTTTAAATTTGAGAAAAGCTTACAACACTGTACAACACTAACGCAATAGCAGTGATTTTGAGAGAAAAATACGGAATGAGCTCGCCCACAAATGAATGCTACAGATCGAAACTATATCGAAAACGTAACGCGCGCGTAATGTATTTTGTATATAAACAAATAAAATGGAGAACTATAGAAAAAGCTCCTATTTTCAGCCCACACGAAAGAAATGTTTTTTATAACATTTATGTTGAAATAACAGTTCTAGTGTGGGAAAATAAAAAAACAAATGCCACCAAACAATCCATCAAAAAAAAGCAACATGGATAAGAAATATGCTGGGAATTCAACCCGTGCTGGTGTGTGAGGAGGGACGAGCTTGCAGCTGAAAAGTAATGTGTGTAATTGTATTTTTGTTCAACTTGATAATCTTATTGTTTATAACCATTGACTATGGCCAGAATAATTGAAGAAAGGGGAATATCTCTCCAGCCACGCATGCTCGAGGACCCTCATAATAAGGCCTTTCACACCTCTCTTTTTACTACAATGTTTAAAATGGGATTCATACCCAGATTTTCTGGTCATGGCAGTCTAGTTGATTGGGAAGTGTTGCTATTAGGTTGACTATTCAACCACTTAAGTGAATTCCTTGATTCGGGCCTGTCAATGCACAATTAATGTACCTAAAGCCACAAATTAATTTTGTATAAAAAATGCATAGCCTATTCACTGGTCCACTGTGCTCACAAGGCATAAAATCACGACTAGAAAATTATTTTATGGTTTTTCTATCATTGTTCTATACGAAGCTTCAAACTCCCTTTCTCATCCTTTAAGAAATATGGTTAAATTAAATTAACTTGTTCGAAAATTATGGAATTAATTTCCAATTTTAACAATAGAAACAATGTAAAAAAAATTACCTAACCCTGTGGGTTTTGATAGTGCAACAAAAGAAACCACACTTTAGTTCTCAACTATATATTTGAAAGTTTTAGAAATACATATTGCAATTCTATAATAAAAATGTAACTTGGGAGAAGAAACTCGACTAAAAACAATACTAGTACAAAAATTGTGTTAGTGGGAAAATACATTGCAGCTAAAGATAATTAATGTAATTGTAAACATAAACTTGTCACTAAAATGAAGTACAAATTAATTCGTTTTGTAGGGTTGCATTGTAATGTAAAATATTATTTTATTTTATCAGGCCAAGGGACAAGTAACAAAAGCCAGTCAACCCATGAAAGAGTTGGCTGCCCAAAGAGGCCCGCCCTGGGTACTGGTGGAGGACCCCCCCCCGAAAGATCCCAGGTGGGATGAAGATGTTAATTGCCCAGGTGGCTGCTCATATCAACGCCCGGTCTAGATGACATAGTGAATCTTTGACAGTGACAACCATCGTGGGCGCAGCAGAACAACCACCTTAGTGCTGTATCGGTTTCCATTCCCGCCCCGCAACTTCTTTTCCTCTTTCCCACCCACCAACTGTTCTAACTTCTGGACTCTGCCCCCCCTTTTACATATTCCCAATCTCCCTCCATCCCTGATCCCCTAACCCCGAAGAAACTTTTTCAATATCCCAACTTCCTATCCAAACACTCCGCCTTCAACCTGTCCCCTGTGATCATCCTTGTCCCCAGCCAGCGTTCTACCTTCCAGAAGTTCCCCAATCAGCTGAGAAGGCTGTTGATGATCCATCTTCAAACCGAACCTTCTGCAGCTCGCTGAGTAGTTCAATGCACAGGTAACTAGATTTTTGAATGTTGATCTAAGCAATTTCATTTTAATGCAACTTTTGATTGTGTTTATTTACTCCACCCCCCTCGACGCCAACATTACTTCTCTTCCAATATAGTTCCTAATTATTTAAATGCTTAGGCCCTCCTTGAAATCTGCTCTGGCCAACAATAAGGCCTATATTTTAGTTCTCAAAACGCTTTTTGCTTTAAGACCTCCGCCTCTGCAAGCAATAGGGTCTTATGCGTAAATCTCGTGTTGGTTAAACTTTACATGCCAAGGATTGGAGATCGATGTTTGACTCTCGTTAAAGTGAATTTAAGAGTTTTCCCCCTTTGAAATCCATCCATAACCCATCAGTGTAATATAAGTACTAAAGCGTAAAACTCCAACTGGTAGTAATATGTGGTGCTAAAATAAATAGTATATAGCTTAGGTCTATACCAACCTAAGAAATTATGACTATAATAAACTGGAAGCTAAAGCTTTAGAAATAATGCCATAATTGGGCGGAAGGGGGTAGAGGAACTAGATATTAACTTTTTTTATTACTTTCCCTCCACCCTTATTATAATAGGGTTATATTTTATAGATGTCCAGTATCACAAGTGGTGTAATCAACTACTCCACCCACGTGGATTTGTTGAAATGGAGGCTTGCTCCAATAGTGTCCCGCTTGGCCAGGAGGTCAGAGTTCGCTGCAAGTGCGAGTGGGGGGTCCAATTGACCACTCAAAAAGAACCTAGAAAGTCCAGAAATATGGAGCATCATAGCGCCTCACAGCTAAGAAGGAAGAAAAGGAACTGAATTCCAGTGCTTGCGAATAGAAAAACTAAAGAGAAAACGGAAAATGTAGATAATTGAAGGCAGGAGCTTCACAAGATGCACTCCAGCATCAGCAAGAGCCCTGAATGCGACTCAAATGGGAGTCAAGCTGAGCTGAATTGGAAGGTCCGCAGGAGTTAAGTCGGCGAAAGAGAAAAGAGTATTCCTATTAACACAAACATAATATCCACGGCATTGAATTAATTGCATATTATTTGTCCAAGTGTCTTTTTTTTTATTTGGGTTATGAATGTCGTTAGTTTTTTTTATTTTCACATTAGCACTGTATTTCAACAAATGTTAAGAGTAAACAGAGTAAAACATATAATGAATATATTAATTAGCCTACATCAAAACTTTATTTCCAAAACAAAAGCTTTATCATGTTAAATTGTTAAACAAACAATACTTTCTTTGACTGAGAAATTATATATATATATATACTTTTCCTTCAGCTTAAAAGTAAAATGGTGTGTGTATATGTGGTGTTAAAATAAAAAAAATAATAATATAGACACAGCTGCAGTGCTCTAAGGTCTTAGGCCAAGGCGGCACTTTCGTAGTATACATATTATATACACACACATTCTCACTTAAAAGAAAGGGGTTGTGTATATATATATAAGAATATTTTTATTTTAACACCACAAATACACACACCACTTTCTTATAAGCTGAGATGTGTGTTATATATATATTTGGGTTGGGACGGGTTTGTTTATCTAGTTGATTCTAGGTTGATCTAGATGATCTAGGTATCGATAGGTTAGTTGATCTAGGTTGATCGTAGTTAGGTTAGGTTCAAGTTAGGTTCGGTTAGGTTAGGTTCGGTTAGGTAAAGGTTATGTCATTTAGGTAAGGTTCATTTAGGTTAGGTTCATTTAGTTCATTTAGGTGAGTAGGTTGAGTTAGGTTGAGTTAGGTTGATTAGTGAGAGTAGGTTGAGTTAGGTTGAGTTAGGTTTGATTTGAGGTGAGTTGGTTGAGTAGTTTAGTAGGTTAGTTAGGTTGGATTTAGGTTTGGAGTAGTTTAGTTAGGTTGAGTAAGGTTGAGTTAAGGTTGAGTTAGGTTGAGTTAGGTTGAGTTAGTTGAGTTTAGGTTGAGTTAGGTTGAGTAGGTTCAGTTAGGTTCAGTTAGGTTGATCTAGTTCGTTAGGTTGATCTAGGTTCAGTTAGGTTTGATCTAGGATCTAGTTAGGTTTATGGTTGAGTTAGGTTGAGTAGGGGTTAGGTTGAAGTTAGGTTGAGTTAGTGTTGAGTAATGTTGAAGTTATGGTTGGAGTTAGTTGGGTTAGGTGGTTAAGGTTGGGTTAGTTGGGTTAGTGGGTTAGGTTGGGTTAGTTATGAGTTTAGGTTAGGTTAGATAGGTTAGGTGGTTTTCTATAAATTTTCCTCTTCCTAGCAACAAACAATGTGGGGACACTTCCTCTAAATAAAACCTTTCTCAATCCCCAACACAAATAATATAGTAAGGCAAGTGCTTAAAAATATCAGCTTACCATTTAACTGATACTATAGGTTTTTTATTGCATTTAGCTAATATAGGAAAGGTTATTAAATTTGGTATAGGTGTAGGAGGAAGTCTAGAGAGAGTAAAGCAAAATTTAAAAATTATGCTTATTATTTTTACTATTTTACTTTTATTGAACAATCCATGGATTTCGAGTTTATAAAAATAACAATCAAATGATGTTTGATTACACAAGAGACATACTTTTCCTTCATCTAATCCTAAGCAATTAAATCAAATTTTGAGTAATGTTTGAAATGTAAATAATATAATTCTTACATTTAATTACTTACAAATAGAGTTAAAAAAGTATTTTATTCGATACAGTAAACATAGTCAGCCATAGAGTTAAACTAAAATAAAACTAGAACAAATAGTTGTTTATTGTTTTAGTTATATTAATTTTTATTGAAAGACAACACTAAAGTTCAAATAGGGGTAGATAATTGATATATAATTATCACCATAATTGTGAGGTACAAATAACTACACCAAGTGATCTAAAAAATTCTTAGTTTAATATTATAGAATTATGCTTACACTGGTAATCCTCATCATTTGAATATAATATTAAATTAGTTGAAGAAATGACAACCAGCTATGGTAATCGAAATCTGGGACTTTTGGGAAGTACTACAACTGAGGCTATCTAGGAATAGTCCTGTCCTTCAGATCGTTCTACATCTCCTAATGTAAGGCATCAAAAGCCTACCGATTGATTAACACAATAAAAACATAGCCATTGTTGACTTAAGAGTATTGAACAAATATGCATGACATCAAATAAATATCACACCACACAAAGGAAATTATATTAGTATGGTCATGGTCGATTTCAAATACTGTTAAACTAGTTGAAAATGACACATGAACACAGGAACAAAGATTCTGACGTGGATTCTTGTGTCCATAATGTACATTTTTTCAAATTATTTTAATTTAATTGAAATAGGTACAGCCCCCCCCACCACAGGGGGGGGGGGGGGGGGGGGGGCCCCCCACCCCCACCCCCCTCTCCCCGCCCCCCAAAAAAAAAATAGTAGAAAAAAATATATATCTAATAAAAAAAAACCATTGCAACCTTTTTTACAAGTGTGTGTGATATTTAATTTAAATTCACAGTCAAAAAAAGACAATAATTGATGTTTAAATCAAATAAAAAGTAACCATATAGAAAGTATTGGAGTCTTAGAGACAAACATGTTTCTATGTTAGTTAACGTACGAGAGAGCCCCATTGGGATCGAGCTGGTGTTTGTTTTTATATGGCATTTATATTCTTTGTTTATTCATGTAATCTTTACTTATTGTTACAAAATTAAATTCCTTACAAACATACAAATAATAAAAGGATTTGTTTAGATGGTATAATTAAAGTAAAAGAACCCGATTCATCAATTGTTTAAGGCACCCTCACGATAGACAATATTGTTGATGAGTGATAAATGAGGGTTCGATCCCAATGGGTGTACCGAGTCTTTATCTACAATATTTTCCACTCTCTCCCCCTCCCCACAAAAATGCAGGTGCACGTTCTGCTAAATTCAACAGGCACATCCGTATTCATTGTGTGGTTGTACATATGCATGTGACCAGAAAATGGTAGTAATACATGGGCCTGGAAATTTAAAAAATAAGACATTCAATGATCGATACATTGGTGAATCATAATAATCCATATTTGGAGAATCTATGCGAGTATTAGTATCAACAAGGAACAAATCTTATAGTACATCTATAGCTTTTGTTTAATCGAATTTTGTACCAAATGCAGAGATCTTTATGAATTTGATTCAAGACCTCATGCCAGGGGGTAGAAAAACTAAAAAATCAGTTGTAGGCACATAAATAGTGTGCTTTGTTTGAAGGGAAGAAATATTTTACCACTTATAAAAATTTCGATATGTGAATATTAATTTTTTTCAATTTGAATATTATAACAATCTTTCAATGACTATGAGGGAATATTGAAAATTTTCAAATGAGTACACAAACTATAATATAAACTTTCTTGTTTAGCTAAACTTTTGATGTGCCTAATTTTCCATTTCTTCGTCAAATTCTATTATCCCATTTTCATGCACTTAAATACTAATAAAAATGTTACTTTGTCAAAATGTTCATCATAGTTTTATCAAAATCTGACAACGTCCAATTCTATCACAACCAGCCTAAAGTGGCAAAAGAGTCACGAATATAAAAAAAAAATACTGGAAGCTTCATTTATCAAGCGTTTCGCGCTTGATGGGTTCAGTTTAGTAAAACGCCGCCATCTTGGTCAATCCTTTGAGCTAAAGCTTTCCAGCCAAATCTACTAAGAGCTGGTTATTCCTGAAAGGGTTTACAACTCTCCTTACAATGCTAATACTGTAGATTATATACCTCTGAAATGCTATTTCCTTATCCATAACTAATTCAGTATATATCATGTTTATAGACTGTACATGCTGAATGGTGGGTGCGATGACTGAAAAAAA
>JBCFYV010006612.1:0-10870 GCA_039000515.1 Timema cristinae
CCACCCAAACACAAGCTTCGCCTGCCTCAAGAAACAAGGGTGACTTCGCTTAGTGTCGAGTAATTTAAAGGTAGGAGCTGAATAGTTGGTGCTGTTCCTTTACATGGACAGGATACGTATGAAGTGAAGCTAGTCACGCATGTTATAATATGTCACTAAATAAATAATATAGATATAATAATTGTAGAAAATGAAGCACACAATAAAAGTAAAAACATTAATTATTAATATTAGCACCACGTACTTACATACCCGTTCGGGTTATATGCACTTACGCTAACGTGTAATGGTAGGGTGATTGTGAGATGAAATGAAGGACCTACAGTTTAACGTGTGATCCGAACCACGGTTGAGCCTGGCATTCCACACATTAAAACACTAACATATTATATATATATATATATATATATTATATATATATATATATATATATACACACCACATGGCAACATCCTTAGAAAGTAGTGGACAGAACAGGAATTGGTTAGTATTATTACTATTATGTGTTCTGTCTTTTGATAGTCCAAATTGAACTCTCCAGAATATGTAGACATCCTGGACAGATAAAAAGTACCCAATTAAAACATTTGGTAATTGCAAAATCTTACTAAATGTTTACAATTACACCAAAATAAGAAATAAAAATTCTCTAACTCATAATCATAATCATCATCAACATCAACAACTGTTTCCAACCTGCTGCTGGGTCAGCTTAGTAAAATGCTTCCATCTTCCTTATCCTTCCAACATTCTTCTTCCATTCTACTCCTCTCACTTGAACACTTTCTGTTATCAGCTTCTTTCATCTCTTTCTTGTGTGGTCCTTTTCCTACATACTTCATTACCAACATTTTCGTTGGCACTCTCACTTTTTCCATCCTCATTACATGTCCATACCATCTCAGTCTTGCTTCCTCCACTATATCATGTACTCCCTGCCCCCACTCTTTCCGGATAACTTAATTCCTAATCTTGTTTCTCCTCATGACAGCTAACATGCTCCCCCCAAACTTCATTCTCCATGTATCTGCTGCATATGTGACAATGGGTACAAATTACGCCCTGTACATCACTTCCTTACACTTCAAGGGCACTTCTCTTCTTATATAGCAGGTTTCTTACACACCTGTAGGACAACTTTCCCTGCTGTCCTCTTCTCATTAAATCCTCTATACTTCCACCTTTCTCCTCAAACACACTTCCAATATATTTTACGTTATGTACTCTTCTCAGCTCTACTCCATCCAGCTTTATAGCTTTATTATGTCTTATCCTCTTCCTTGTCATTATCCCCTATTTAACCACCTTATTCTGTTCCTGTACTTCTCTTCCTTCTCCCCCCAAACATTAAGTCATCAGCAAACATCTGGGCTTCTATTCTTTCCTCCCACTTTGTTCATGACAAATAGTAATGGTGAAAGGGCCCTTTCCTGCTTGACTCAATTTTTTATTTGGAAATACCCTGTCTTCACACAACTCATGTTATCCCCATAAATGCTCTTCACTCTCATTACAACTCCTCTTTCCACTTTAGCCTCCTCCATCGCTTTCCAAACTTTATTTCTATCCACACTATCATACGCCTTCTCCACATTCATAAATACCACTACCAAATATTTCCATATTCATACCTTTGTTCCATCTATTGTTGTATGGCAAATATTACATCTTTTGTAGACCTCCACCTTACTTTCCTTTTATTTATTATTCTCTTTAACAGTATTTTCTCATATATTGAATGTGGGGAATGCCAGGCCGCCATCGTGGTTCGGATTCCACGTTAAACTGTAGGTCCTTTATTTCATCTCACAATCACCCTACCATTACAGATTAGCGTAAGTGCGTATAACTCGAATGGGTAGTAAGACGCGGTGCTAATAATAATAATAATAATAATAATAATAATTCTCATATATTTTTGTTAAGTGGCACATCAGCGTTATCCCTCTATAATTTGTACCACCTCTTCTGTCTTTCTTGAAAAGAAACTCCCTTTTTTCCAGTTTTTGGTAACTTTTCACTCTCAGCACCTGTTATAACTATTGTATACCTACTTTACCTGTTGCTCTTATCATTTCCACACTCAGTTCCTCCACACTTTACTTTTTCTTGTTTCATCCTCTTTAATGTGTCCTCCACCTCTTTCCTCCTGCTCCTCTGTTTCACTCTTATCCCTTTTCTCTCTCGGATTGAACATATTCTAAAAATATCTCATTCGTGGTTTCTTTTCTTCCTCTCCTGTCTACAACATTTTACATCCATCATTCTAACTTCTTGTCTTTTACTCTCTCCTTGTGTTTCTTACTTGGCTATATACCAACATATTACTTCCTTCCACGTCTTGTTCCAGCATTTCTGTCCATTTTTGCATCCAATCATCCTGGCTTCCCGTACAACTCGCTTCACTCTTTCCTTCTTTACCCTATATTCTTCCTACTTTTCCTATTTTCTTCTTAAAACTCCTTCTGAATCCTTTATTCTTCTCTCCTACTGCTTCCTTCACCCTGTCTCCCACCAAACTGTTCTTAAGCCTTTCCCATTCAACCTCTGCAAATCTCATCCTTGGGTATCAAGATTCTTGCCTTTCTTGTACAGCTCTCTTTCTTCTTCATTTTCTAGCCACCCCACCCTTATTCTTCTTTCTTGTCTTACTACTTTTCTCCTACATTCCCATCCCAACAGTTTCTAGTTATCTTACGACTTTCTCTTTATTTAATTTTATTTCTTGCACAAACTCTAACAGCCTTCTACTTTGCTCATTTCTATCTCTCCGTCCTCCCCCCCCCTCCTCTCACTCGAACTAAATAATAAAAACCTACGATTGGGATAAAGAGGTTCTAATCCTGCCGGGTGTACAGATTTTTTGTCTTTCTAAAATAGTTTTTCCCTCTCCCTCCATGCAAATTCAAGCACATTTCCCCTAAATTTGACCCTTTTCATACCTAACTAATTAGCGTAACTACTATATCTGTATACAACCCAGACAGCTAGTAAGACACAGTAATAAAAATCAATTGAAAAAATATTCACAATCTTTGATGTGTTATAGAAAGGTACAGTATTACATACTACATAGTATTTACACTAATATAGTGCAAAGAAATATAAATAATTTTAATTAGAGATTATTTATAAATCATAAAAAGGGGCCCAATGAGTGATTGTGATATAAAATATTAATTTTATACTTTAGTTACAATCTAGGGGTGTGGAAAGTCCATTTTTCTCAATTCAAAGCAAACCTGAATCAAAAATTTGAACTTTTCTCAGAGCTAAATAAAAGTTACAATAGGTTTTGTTTAGTTTTTTATACCAGAAAATATTATGTTGCTTATTTATAAGACTTCCTACACTCAACTAATTTACATAAATGTTTCATTGACCAATCGTAATATTTAATTCTAAGGTGGTAATTCCAGTTACTATAATAACATGATATTTAATTATTTAAGATGTTGTTATTGAACCTTAATGAGTATTTAACTGTCAAAATTTTTTCTGGCAGAACTTCATGATTGTCGAAGTCTAGATTTGTTTTATTTTCAGAGTAAGGTTGAAGCTGATATTTTTATCGAAGCCGAGTCAAAGTTACCAAACCTTTGCACACCCTAATACTGTTGATAAATAATGTCACAACATGTTGGTAAACCTGACAGTATGAGAATCAGTAACAAACAAACACTATTTACAATTTGGAGCTTTTCTAACAATGAATTGTCTAAACAACAAAAGTGTAACAATGGCATTGTTTCAAATGTTGATACACAATACATTTATTTATATAAACACTAAATAAAAATACAATCAACTACATTTATTATTATAGCAATATCAATTACAAAGACATCAAATGAATTTGATCAAACATCAAAACATAACTCTGCAGATATCTTCAAACATAACAATTATTTTTTTCAAAACATTTACAACTAGTAGTAGGCCCAGATAATGGGTTTCTAATAAAGTCAAATTATACCCGATTATTGTTTTAGGCAATATTTTCTAGGTTTGAAGTATTTTTAACATGTCTTATAAAAGTGATCTAGCCGAATAATACATATTTAAACATTCGAGGCTTAAAGAAAATGTTATAGGGATTTTAATATTTCTCTTCTTAAACTGGCCCCTCCAATAGCACACATAGAAGGTAAGCTAGAGCCCCCATATCCCAAGATCATATTAAATACTTCGAATAATTAAAAATGTATACAAGAGCAAAAAAAATTATAAAGTGTAAAACATAATGTAAAAAAATAATAAAGACCAGTGTTACAGTTATGTACACCTTTCGGGACCATGGTCCAAACCAAAGTACTCCTTCCAACCCTTCATAAAAATAAATAAATACCAGTTACTTGTAAACTATAAACAGCTAAATTTTAATAAAGCCGCAATGAAGCTAAACAAAAATGTGTTAAATGGGAATAAAGAAGTGATGTGCAAAAACCAGTTTACAACCTCCTCTGAAAGCACGAAAATGTAAATTATGTTTATTAAAGTAAATATATAATTTATAGTGTGCTAAAGTTCCTTTTGACACATGGGCTGGCGCTTGCTTTATATTTCATTCAAAACACTTGAGATATAACTCATACACATTTTAAATGTAATTAATAAAATGGTAATAGTTGCAATACATACCATTTATAATTTAATTTTGTAGTGTAACAGCTTATAATGTTAAAGTTTGATATTGAATAACAATATTATAGCTAAAACATTTCTTAATGAAGGCTGTTTTTCAAGCCTTTACGGTATTTACTTCATCTATAGAATTAGGAACTACAAAGTTCATTGCTCCACTTACAAAAGTACACCACCTATCCCTATCTTGAACTAGTTCTTTTCAGTCCACCCCATTACACCTTATTCCTATCTTGAGCTAGTTCTATCCAGTCCACCCCATTACAACCTAATCCTATCTTGAACTAGTTCTATCCAGTCCACCCCATTACATCATATCCCTATCTTGAGCTAGCTTTATCCAGTCCACCCCATTACAACCTAATCCTATCTTTAGCTAGTTGCTGACCTGGCAGTTTAGGGGTAAAGTGTCAGACTTCTAGATTGCGGGTCCGGGGTTCAATCCTCGGTCTCAGTACATATTTGTCTGATCACCAAACCCTTCCCTCACCTCTGACAAGACGTGTATTACTCAAAACATGTGAATGTGTGGAACGCCAGGCCTCCACCATGGTTCAGATCCCACGTTAAACTGTAGGTCCTTCATTTCGTCTCAGTCACTCTACCATTACACATAAGCGTAAGTATGTATAACCTGAACGGGTAGTAAGACGCGGTCTTTCCAATGGTTTTCCCCATTAGGTTCACCAGTCAATTCCCGAACAAGGTTCTAGAATCTTCCATTCGCACTGCATGTCTTGCCCACTGTAATCTATGAGACTTGATTATACTAGCAATGTCATAAGATGAGAAAAGGTATGTAACTCATCATTATGTAATCTCCTCCACTTCCCAGTAAAATTAGAAATAACAAATTCTCAGTTTGGTTTGTAAATTTCTATAAAAGATCGAGACTTTTTCTCGTGTCTATATTGAAATAGTTTCGAGTCTCACATATACCTAGAATAAAAGTTTATTAAAGTTTCAAAATCTGCATTAATTTTTTCGTTTGACTATTTATATATATATATAAAAAAAAGAACTAATGATTAATAAAATTCATTGGTAAATTTTGTACTTCCTGAAATCCTTTGATTATCCTGGGGTTACACATACCACTGTCTTAGATACACAGATAAAAAGCGCTCAAATGTGTTGGCTAAATTATAAAGCTGCCTTAGTGCATAATATTCATAAGGTGAACAGATGTACACATTAAAACTATCATTAATATATCGAATTTTAGGTTAAAAGGGTAGAAATAATAGCCTCGATATATATAGTATGCCCTCCTGAAATAAGCTTCTGGAAGCGCCAGAGCATCCTTTAGAACACATCCAACTCTTGATTCCAAGCAATAAAAACCAGTGTTACATCCATGTGAGATGTAAGGTGGAGCTGCTCCCCTATGTTGCCACGTGTCCTCCTGGAGTTGCCTCTAAACACAGTTCTGAAACCTACATCAAGCTTGCAGTTGATGTTTACAACAGACTTAACTTACCTCATAAGAATGAGCATAGGAATAAAATTCTTGTGGTGGGAGGATGGAGTGTTTAATTAGGGGTGTGCAAAGTCCGCTTTGTCAATTCAAAATAAAGTCAAATCGAAGTTGGAATATTTATAAAAAGTTTTAATTTTGGATAAAAAAAATACTAAAGTTTGCATTACAAGGTAATAAAATTGATAAAATGTGATATTTAAAAATAGTTAATATATTTGATATTTTATGATAAATTAAGTTATTAAAAAGTTAAATTCAATTATTTTAGATTTTTTTATGCAAACACTTATTTGTGATGTAAATATCAGCAGAAATAAATAAATAAACATAAATGTGTACATAACATTTTTTTCTTTTGTTTTTGCTAAGCTTTGTAATTGTTGAATCTGTAATTTTACTTTCGAAACCAAGTCAAAGCGAACAAATATTCAAAGTGAAGTTAAAGTTTTTGAAGCTTCGCACACCCCTACTATTTATAGTAGACCTGTAATAATTTTGAGTTTTTATTTATAAAAATAAGGTTATTTGGAATAGAGCACTAAAATAAGTTGTTTGTGTTAAGAAGGACAGCAAGCAAACTTACCTTATTGACTGTTTGGACAAAACACTAATAACCACACAAAAACACACATTTTAAAATCCAACTTTCTCTGAATGTGTTTTATGTTAATTAGTGTTTATCTACGCAATAATTCAGATAATTTTTCTGGCTATCCTCTAATTATAACAGTAATACCATATATCCGACAGCTAGAAAAGTTACTAGATCTACTTTCACATCAAGTCATTTAAGCTGCAGCTGTCACTTTTTATAGATATAGATAAATTTGTCAGGCAAAAGATCTTACAACTATGCACAAAAATATGCATCTCGAAGTTGGAATTTTAAATTTTTGATTATATTTTTGGAAAAAAAACTGGGTCAGAAGAAATAAAACGAAGATATATTTTTCTGTCTGTTTAAAGCAAAAAAAATTAGCATTACCTGGGGTAACCAACCACAAAATTCATTGGGTGATTACCCTGGCCAACACCGGGTACATCTGTTTGTCACAAATATTGTTCAAACCATTTATATGGTCAGTTAAAAATTGACATCATAAATTAATTTGTAAAATATATCAATGTACAATAATACCAGCTAGTGTATTATCTATCACAATGTCTAGACTCATCAAGCTACAAGGGAAATCAAATCCCTGCATTCATTTAAACAAGATCTACATACTTCTACTAATACTGTATCCACTATCAGCTGAACTCCTTATCGAGATGTAAAAGGAGTTTATTGACTTGTTGCGTGATTCTTATCACAAGAAGGTACCCTAGAAGAACACTCGGCAGAGACACAAACAAGCCGAGTCCTTCGAACATCAGCTTGGGGGCAAACACCTTCCACGTCATGAGGTGTCTGCAGTGCATCGCTCCGGCCAGCATGCAGGCCAGCATCTGAGACAAACACACAGACTTAAATATGGCATACTTTGTAGTTCATGATAGGCCTTGTATATGTACTTACTCTGTGTCCTCTTATACACACTTCGTAAGCAGGGCTGTGGGGTTGAAGTCAAAGTTGGAGTTGATAAAAATGTATCGATTCCGGCTTCAAAATAAAAAGTTAGAATATTATAACAATATTTTATACCTTTTTTTTATTATTTAGGATCAAAATTTGTAATTTGGATTGACAAATTTATTTAAATATACATTCACAATGTCATGAAGTAATCTGTATTGGAGCATTTTACTATGGTAAATTTGTTATTACTAATTAATACTCTTAGACATTTATGAAGAATTCAGAGTTAGCTAGTAGAAAATTAGAGGAGTTGGAGTGGAAGACTTGGCATACCGACCCCAAAGCCCTGTCCATAACCTTAATCAGATGATATGCTGTAAACCAATGGGAGAGTATAATATGTGAAGGTCGATGTTTCATTCGACTTTTCTTTTCTTGTTTTTATTTCGTGTTGACACACGATGAACACAGAGTTGCATTCTAATGCTATAATAAGCATAGCCTGGCTAACTATCAAACAAATCAAACAAATTCCAGGGTAGTCCAGAGGGTCTATGTTTTGGGTGGAAGGATGACTCATAAATCACATGTTGACTTTTAGAAATGAGATTAGTATGCTCAACTGGTACAAGCATTAAAAAAAGAGAGTCATGGTCTGTATTAGCTGGATGAAAAATTTTATTTTGATATTGTGAATTATTATTATTATTATTATTATTATTAGCACCGCGTCTTACTACCCATTCGGGTTATACGCACTTACGCTAATGTGTAATGGTAAGGTGATTGTGAGATGAAATGAAGGACCTACAGTTTAACGTGGAATCCGAACCACGGTGGAGGCCTGGCTTTCCCTCACATTCACAAGATGTCTTGTCAGAGGTAAAGGGAAAGGGGTTTGATAATCAGATAAATCTGTGCCGGGACCGAGGATTGAACCCCGGCCGCCAGCATAGAAGTCTGACACCTTACCCCTAGACCACCAGGTCACCTATTGTGAATTAAAGTTGCATATTTTTATTAGTGAATAGGTAAAAATACCAACACTTTGATCTAATTCGCTGACTTTTCCCTGACCAAGAAAATTCCCTGACATTTCCTGCTGGACACCCTGTTATCATGTATTGCACCTTATTCAGCAGTAAGCTGTGTGAAGTTTAAAAATTTTGAATCTTGCTAGAATTCATATTTGATTTGAAACTATATATCTTAATATTATAAAGATTCAAATTAGATTAAAATTTTTGAATCCAAACAGGTTCCAGATTTGGATTCAATTGAATTTAATCCTAAATCTGAATAGTTTAACTTTTTAAAGCAATTGCCATGAAGCCATAATTTTATCTGAGCATAAAAGATTGTAAAATGTGTAGAGTTAATCATCTATTTGTTATTTAAGTACGGTTTTAATCTCCTTATCTTTCTTATGGGATTCAAGTTATTTTAAATAGATATAACTTTGCCTGATATCTTTGTTTGGATTTGATAAATTTAACTATAAAATATTTGATTCAAAACATTTTCATTTTAAAAATACTCATTTTGGATTCGATTCAAAATTGAAAGCCTTGTATTGGAACTGGTTTATTCGGCGGCAATGAAAGGACTGCAATTTAACTGCTAACCATGAAAATAATAGTGACCATTCCTCACCCTGGCTCCTATAAAAAGTGTGTACTTGGTGCACAGGTCGAACAGGCCATGATAAAGTAGGTCATCCCTCTGGTAAAGAACAGCTCTCCCTTCTTCAAGTCCTCCATGACAGGGTCACCCAAGGACATCAAGCGAGGCGCCATCACACGGATCTACAAACAACACAATTTCTAATGAACAGGTGTTGATATAAGGGCATGACCTACACTCCAACCTCAAAAATAAAGGTATGTTATATTTGGAAGAAGATACAGGAACGGTGGATAGAAACATATAAAAGGGAACAAACACGATCTGGCTTTTACAATGAAAAGAAGAACACAGTTCACACTTTACATTGCTGCCACTGGACAAAGAGGTAATGGCTGTCTCTTAAGATTCGGATGGACACCTACTATATAAGAACGATAAATTTGTTTAGTAAGTTGTATAGTAGCGCCTAACTCAGGTGAATGTTGATTTTGTTGGTCAATTGGCCTCACTGTGTACAACACTTATAGCGTTTAGTCTAACATAGATTTATTTATAACGTTGATTCATAGCTGAGATGTCTTGAGATTGCTGATTATGTCTCAAAGTTAATTTGTATGTGATAATAAAACATGGCGCAGTCGGTAGTGTCTACAGTGAATTACCTGCCTCGGTGGCGTAGTTGGCTAACGCACTTGTCGTATTGAGCTCGACAGCTGAGGATGGGGAGATTGAGGTTTAAAATCTCGGCCGGTGAACTGGGGGTGGTTTTTTCCTAAATGGTTTTCCACTCTCCCTCCACGAAAATGCGGGTTCACTTCCTCTAATTAAACCTTCCTAATTCCTAATCCATTAGCGTAATTAGTACATAAAGCGTATAACCGAAAGGGTAGTAAGACACGGTGCTAAATATTATTATTATTATTATATTACAGTGAATTGTCTGTGATTCAAATTTTGTGGATACAACTATCTCGTCCTGTAATGAAGCAGTTATCAATATGGAGTTAATAAACCAAAGTCGCTTGATCTTGCCGGAGATTTGGCGAAGAATTTTGATGAATTCCAGGAAAAGTTCTAGAATATTTTGAGGTGACAGAGACTGGAATAAAAATCTGTAGGCGTGCAAATAGCCAGGCTAAAAAACCTATTAGGACGAGATGCTGTTCGACTTTATAAAACCCTTTAAATACCATAAAACCTGAAGAAGAAACAGTGAATGGTATATTGTATGTTCTTAAATCTCACTGTATTCCGAAGAAGAATGAAACCATCCTTGCGTTCAATTTTTTTAATAGGAAACAATGTCTCGGTGAAACCGTTTGAAAACTTCTACGCAGAACTCAGAGCTCTTGCCAAGCCTTGTGAATTTGGTGACCAGGAGGATAAGTTGCTGCGTGCGCAAATAATATTGGGCGTGAACTCACAGTCAATAAAACAACACCTTCTTAAGGAGGACACTACCCTACACAAAGTTGTAGAATATTGCAAATCAGTGGAGCTAGTAGACATTACACTTGAAAACAATTGAAGATGGAGGGGGGTCCTCCAAGGGGATATATTTAAAGTTAGTAGAAAAACAAAACCCCCCCCCCCCCCCCCCC
>JBCFYV010006614.1:0-36574 GCA_039000515.1 Timema cristinae
GGTTAAAGTGAATGCATTTAAAAAACATTTTTAAAGCACTAATATGTTTATTATTTATTTATTTGAAATATTAAACGTGCAGTTTCTAAACCAACTGATTTTATCAGCACACAAGAATTTTCAATGAGTGAGAGCGAAAAGACCCACCAATTTTACAGGTAAAAGGTATTTTCATATACCTTCCGGTTTATTTTACATTACTTTACACTTTATACTGCGCGAATAACGTGTTTGGCAATAAGCCCAGTCTAAAGAGGGACTCGGAAGAGAACATCTAATAAAAAAACACTGCTAATTTAAAAGTATGAACATTTAAGCAAATATCGTTGTATAATTCTTATTTCCATGTAGCTAAAGCCCATAAGAATTATAGTTATATTCATATTTCACTCATTAAAATCCAGATAAGGTTTTAAATAACAATGAACAAGTTTTTCTCATCATTCAGCATTATCGAAGCACGTTATTTTACAGTACATTAAACAACCATTTCAGCGATACTACTGGCATCATCTTTAGATTTTCTTCTGGATTGCTCTTTATTTTTTTGTTTGTGGTACATTTAACACAAGTCAACTAGAAAATAAATATAAAAATAAAATGTATAGAAACAATAATGAAGCTTTCCTGGAAGATATAATTGTGAACCCTAAACCAATTAATATAATAAACATCTCCAGTTTCATCGAAAGAAATAGAAACCAGGCCTTTCAGAATAAGTCAATCACACTAGTCATTGATGTTCACAGTTTAGCTACTTTCAATTTCAAAACTATTTTATATCAAATCACATTGGTATTAATGTGAGCATTAGTACGGTGGGGTATAAGGGGACATGAGTTTTAAGGGAAGTATTTTTGCAGTTTTTAAACCAAAACTTTTTTTTGATAAAAATAAATAAAATAACTCTCTAGTAGACACACATAGTTTAGTTTTATTCACTTGGTGATATAACAATTCTTAAATATTTGTCGAGGGAGACCTGGAATTTAATTATAACTTTTTCTCTTCATTTAAAAAGTTACTCATCTAAGGACGCTATGTTTTTGACAGATATTCAACAATTGTTTTTATCAACATGTGAAGAAAATTAAACTCTTTTGTTTATACTGGAGCAATATTGTATTTATTTTGACAAAATAAAGTTTTACTACAAAAAAAAAAAGAGTAAAACACTTATCTTTTCTGGCGTTCCCTTACAATCCCACTTAAATGGCTGCGGCCTTTCCTTCTGTCAGTGATTCAAGGTTCTTTGCAGCACCGCGTCTTACTACCCGATAGGATTTTACTCATATGTACTAGCTACGTGGACATGCTAGAGATATCTAAGGTTGAATTGAGAGGATGTTTGACAGGAATGTGTGAATAAAGTGTGTAAACATTTAGTAGGTCTACACCCGACCGGGATTCGAACCCCAATCTATCCGTCATCAGCCAATGATTTTCAATCTTTTGTCAAATCACGGCACACTGAACAAGGCGTTAAAATTGTCAACGCTCGCTTTAATATTTTTAAGAAGACGTTTTATCATTAAAATATCGAATATTATGCTTTGATTGCTAACATTCTTATAGTTGTGTTATTTTAAAAAATAGTGTGGATAATGGATTTAAAAGGATTTAATTTATTTCAATTAATTTCTAGCTTATTTTATATTACTTTTCCTTAAATTTAAGTGGCACACCAATATGCCGCGTCACACCTGTTGGAAAACGGGCCACCGAAGTGGGTAGTGATCCAACAATATATAGATTTTATTGGGGAAGTTCGATATTTCTAGCCTTAACGCTGTGGTTTTTGATTTAGTCTCAACAAACCTCCTTATCGAAACACCGTATTATATATAATATTCGTTACTTGGATCATTTATTAATGATACGTTATAAGTGGTGGAGGAAGGCGAGGTAGGTTGAGTAAAACCCTGAATTTTTCAGTTATTATAGTAAAAAAACAAATTAACAACCCAAATATATAAAATATTGCTTCAGTATATACGTTTAATTTAATTTTATAATTAACAGGTTTTTTTCCCCAACATCCCGTATTATTACCCGTTCGGGCAATACGCTTATGTTTATCAAATTACAAAACCCTTCCTTCACCTCTGACAAGACATCTTGTGAATGTGGGGAATGCCAGGCCTCCACCGTGGTTCGGATTCCACGTTAAACTGTAGGTCCTCCATTTCAGCTCACAATCACCCTATCATTACACATTAGCGTAAGTGCGTACAACCCGAACGGGTAGTAAGACGCGGTGCTAATAATAATAATAATAATAATAATAATAATAATAATAATAATATACGCTTATGTACCAATTACTCTAATGGTTCTTAGGAATGATGAACTTTATATTTAAAGGAACTGTACCAGTATTTGTGTGGAGGGAGGGTGAAAAATTATTTTGGATAAACCATCCTCTGTATATTTGATCGAGATTCGAACCTTAAGCTCCCCAAAACCGGTAGTCTAGTCTACTGTGAGAGTAGCGCCCTTAAACCATGCGCCACCGAAGCGTGTTGAACTGATATTAAAACAACGAAATACTGATGTAGATTAGCTAACGCTTATACAACGAATGGACAGTAGATGACCAATGATACAAGATGGAAAGTATCATTAGTTACGAAAACAACCCGGGTCAATATCATATTTGCAAATTTTGAAAAATGACACATGGATATGGGGATTGCCCTCTGGACCCTTGGATTAGCGCAGTGTAGAATGACCCTGACCACTGGATGAAGTTTGCGATAGCTCATTGGTAGAGAGTTGGTGCCCTAAGTAAGGGGTATTGGGTTAGATTACCGTGCCCAGATGTCATTTTTCAAAATTTGCGAGAAACACAAAATTATTTTGTGTTAGTTGAAGCTAAGATGCTTTAATAAGTTGTTTACATTAATTAGCGGTTTTACCTCAATTGATTGCACTATGGCCCTATATTTTAAGCTACACTATAGTAGGATCACACTAGATAAGCATTCTATCTTACATGATTAATTAAGTCTACATATAAACGAGTAACCTAATCATAAAATATATAATAGAGCGGATTATTACAAAAATTAAACTCCTTTGTTGGTAAGAGGTTGGGTATTTATCATATTCCATGACGGCAATATTTAATTTTACATTTAAATGAGGTATTTAAAGTGCCTTTTCTGAAGCGAATGATTGTATCGGCACACGACTTATAAACTAACTTAAATCTAGAATAGATACAACATCCAGCCCCCAGCCGTTAATATATCAATGGGAAAGGGAAAACCCATATTTAGGAATAATACTTTTTTTTTTGGCAATGCCAGGAATAGAACCAGAGACCCTTGGCACAGAACGATGGCAATAACAAGTAGACTTATCAAAATAAATGTTTCTACTGAAACAATACCGTTTTTTATGCCAAATAACATTTTTATTATAAAAATCATAAGTAACTATTTTATTTAATTTAAAATTGTAACATTTTTACTTTAAAAAATCTGAAAAAATATTAACCTTTTTCTTTCACCCCATCTTTGTGTGTATTTTTCAAATTAATTTTGTTTACGATCGTAAAAGCGGTTTACTAATTTTGTTGCTAAGCTTTCGCCATCTAGTAACGTTTTAATGAACTACTTTCCCGTGAGAATACTTTGTACCTGGCGAGCCACCGTGAGCAGCAGAACTAGTTTCTAAAATATCCTAGCAGAGGGCTCTTACTGTAAATCAAATACCTTTTATAATCTAGTGAACATTGAGTCTAAGGAGTCACTCTTAAAATATAATAGAATGCCGATGACTGGGGTTCGAATTCCAGTAGGATGTACTGAGTTTTCTTAGCAAAATGGTTTTCCCCTCTCCCTGCACGAAAATGCTGGTACACTTAATCAAAATTCAACCTTCCTCATCCATAACTCAGTAGCGTAATTAGTAAATATGCGTATAATCTAAAACTGGTAGTAAGACATGTTAAAATACTAACCACCAGGTCCTAAAAAGGCATCGACTTAGAAATTTATAAAAGTTTATAAAACAATGCTTATATACGTCAAATCATGTCATCTTTAACGGTCAATTTTGATAAAAAAAATATCAGTACCTATAGTAAAATATGGATTGTATAATGTTATACACATATTGTTCGCAATAAAATATATTTTTATTTTCTAAAAGTAGATTTTACCAGAATGTTACTTTACTTGAATGTTTGTATTTACTAGAAACTGTTCTATCCTGATGGGTTTCCTAAATTTGCCCCAGTAAATGACATGGTCCGGCTTAGGATGAAATTTTCGGCCCTGTTAGCGCATCTAACTATCCCGAAAGTTTATTTATCATTAATAATAATCTGAATAATAGATATTGATGATTTTTTTCACGCCTGTCAAACCATTAATTTTTTAAACTGTTAATGAGACATACCTTTAAATGTGTGACCCATTTAAGAAGTAGACAGGAGAAACACAAACAATGAAAAAAGTTTGTATAAACTAATGTCCCATTTGACCTGGTTTCCGAGTTACCAATTGTTTATTCCACGACCATTACTATCATTTAAATACGCCCCGTCAACGTATACAAGAAGGCTGCCACCGTATCCATCAAACACCGGGTGCTTTTATTTTTTTAAACCCGCCTTGGTGGTGTAGTTGGCTAACGTGCTTGTGTTGAGCTCGACTGCTGAGGACGGGGAGATCGAGGTTCGAATCTCGGTCGGGTGAACTGGGAGTGGTTTTTCCTAAATGGTTTTCCACTCTCCCTCCACGCAAATTCGGGTTCACTTCCTCTAATTCAACCATCCCAATTCCTAATCAATTAGCGTAATTAGTACTTATAGCTTAAAACCGAACGGGTAGTAAGACGCGGTGCTAAATAATATTATTTTTAAAGAGTGCTGCCTTCTACGACACGATGCGACGACTGCAGGATTCCATTTAGGCTATAATGTTAAGCTGCTCCACATTACTGGAATACAAACATGAACATAGCTTGGTAGCTAGGTAAAATGAGGCACATGTTTGAATTATCTTTTTTCATTGTTTTTTGTGTCTTCCGTCCACCGTTGAAGTTGATATCACATGTTACGTTACACACTGTATTTGTGTGTATTCATATTTCTACTAGCAGGGTTTACAAATAAATCTAAGAGATAGTTACAGGGAAGGTAATAAGTAAGATGTGTAAACACATGTGTGTGGACAGGATGAGAATTTCACGGTGAAATATAGCACATGCGAAGAAATCCTTCAAATTTAACACTGCAGAGATTCGATCCCCGTCCTCTCCAACAAATGTAATCAAGAGCAATGTGCGTAACACTGCTCAGCAACAAGAGTAGATCACTGTATAATTTATTTTAAAGGAAATATAACATAAATTGCCTGGAGATCCGACACCTTTGCTAAGTCGGTAGTGTGTTTTACTACTTAACTAAGGGTCCCGGGTTCAATTACCGGCATGACTTAACATTTATTATTGGTGAAAATATGTGTTTACTCTTTCATATTGATAAATTAATGGCCGGGGACTGTATGTTGTGTCTATTCTAGTCTTAAATTAGATTATAAATAATATGAAGCTACGGCAGGCCTAGCCAGCAAATAGTGGGAAAAATATGACTTGAATAAAAAACTGAGCCAAGTCATAGGCTGGAAGTAAATAAAATTGCCTTGAGAAAGTATTTTAAGATACACTTTTTGAATATTAAAAAAAAAAAAATTAGGGTACCTAGTTGGGCACTGGACCCTGAATCACAATTCAATATGTTATTACTACTACCCACAATGGATGGGCATGCGGACATAAAAATCATGACGAGGAGATCGAAGGCTTAATCTCAGCAGGGTGATTCGTTTTTGATAAATGGTTTATCACTCTCCTTTCGAGGACGTTGTACAAAATATATTTTAGGGAGGTGAGACAGTAAATTTACCAACTCTATGCTCTATGAAATTTAAAAAAATCTTAGGTGAGCAGGTAACTAAGGGCAACGTTAAGAACACCAGGGGCTCTCCTTCGGGAAAATTGTAAAATTTGAGGCCTTGAATCGAGGTTTTCAGTAACTGAAATTTTAAAGTTATTTGTTAATGTTGGAACGTTCAAGTTACAAGTGTTATTTGTTTAGACATTCCCCCACCATTGCGTGTAAGAAAACTAACAAGTTTTATCTTTTAAAAACTCCAGGCGTTAGGGATCATCAAATAATCAACTTTTAGTCTTCTTAAGACTACTAGTGTATAGTAGGCTAGTAGTAGTAGCCTTAAAACTAATAAGCAGTGACAACGGTGCTACTAGCCAACTTGATTAAATAAGCTTTATTGGAGGCAGGACACTCCAACCGAATCCCCTCCAACCCCCCTCCCCCTCCCCCTCCTAGCATGGTGGTGCTGCTCCCTTCAAGAAAATTCAGGCGCACATTTAGAAGTTTACTTTGATCATCTTTTCTCTATGATTGTAAATAAGTAAGAAAAACCTCAAATGTTTTAATATTAATATTACCACCGCGTCTTACTACCCGTTCGGGCTATACGCACTTACGTTAATATGTAATGGTAGGGTGATTGTGAGATGAAATGGAGGACCTACAGTTTAACGTGGAATCCGAACCACCGTGGAGGCCTGGCTTTCCACACATTCCCAAGTTGTGATTATTAAACCTTAAATGTTCTGATACTATTTTAAATATACGTTTATATATAATCTTCTCAGCTATATTAAAAGTGTAATTATCTTCAATAATGATTTTGAATAATAAAGGTATTCTTTTTAAACATATCCTCTCTACCTGATTCAGTGGACGAATTGTCTAAGGCGTCACTATCGTTTTGGACTGACCTTCTGAAGATGAGGAGCTTGGGGTTCTTATGGAGCTGGTACTATTTAGAATGGTTTTTACTCAATCGTTTCCCACTCTACTTCCACGAAATTTGGGTAGATTACCTGTAAAATGCTTCCTATCTCATACCTACCCCATTAGAATAGTTATATATGCGTATAGCTTGAATAGGTAGTAAGACGTGGGGATAAAAAATAAACGTAATGGGCGTTGGACTTATAATAATAGTATTATGTAAACTCAAAAACATTTACAAGTCACTTGTAGAATAATGAGAGCTTATCAAATTGAATGACCGCACAGTAGCAAAAACAATTAGAAGGATTAATCTAAGCCTTACAAGTAGCTTACCTTTTATTTAGAAAACGACCGTGGTCAGACATCAAGTTACAGAGTCTCTACGATTCAAGTTCCGAGCACACCAATATTTTACTCTCTGCACTTATATTTAGCACCGCGTCTTACTAAACCCGTTCGGGTTATACGCTTTAAGTACTAATTACGCTAATGGATTAGGAATTGGGAAGGTTGAATTAGAGGAAGTGAACCCGCATTTGCGTGGAAGGAGAGTGGAGAACCATTTAGGAAAAACCACCCCCAGTTCACCCGACCGAGATTCGAACCTCGATCTCCCGTCCTCAGCAGTCGAGCTCAACACGACAAGCGCGTTAGCCAACTACGCCACCGAGGTGGGTCTCTCTGCACTTATGTACGACATAAATAAACATTATACGCGATGTTTGTTTGAGTAAAATCAACGGAAGGTTCCATTCGTTTCCACTTGGTCGTTAATGATAATATTTGTATTGATGCAATTGATTCAAATATTCCAAAGGACACAAAACAGAGAGGTATTTGTTTAGCAATACAAAAATTTTGTTTATATCAACAATGTTTATCTATACAACATTTTTAAAATGAATAATCTACATTTTGTTCGTCAGTGTCCAAACACAGAATGTTATCTTTGTCATGGTGTGTTCAAAACATTTCCTCTCAAACGAACATATATTATGCTACTAAACCCGCGCCAGTGCAAGGTCTAACGTGTCACTATCGTGTTAGATTGGTCTGCCAATGATACTGAGATCGGGTTTTGAATCCTGGTCCTTTGTATTGAGGGTGATTTCCCTCTAAATGTTTTTCCACTTTAACTACATGCAACTAAGAGTATATTTCCTCTAAATTCAATCTTCCTCATCCCTAACTCATTGGCATATTATTATATAGGCGTATAGCTGAACGCATAATAATACATAGTGCTAACAAAATAAAATTAAAACTCTAAATCAGAAGCAACATTCAAAATAAAGATTCATCACGTTTCCACGATTCAAAAATTGTATAAATCTTCCATCTAAACAGGGAATTAAACTAGGATTCTTAGCGCCGTAGACAAATACTCTACTGGCTAGCTTAAGGGATCTTCCTTCTGATTTATTATTATTATTATTATTAGAACCGCGTCTTACTAACCGTTCGGGCTATACGCACTTTTTGATTATGTGTAATAGTAGGGTGATTGCGAGATGAAATGGAGGACCTACAGTTTAACGTGGGATCCGAACCATGATGGAGGCCTGGGCATTCCACACATTCACAAGTTGCGATTAATACACGTCTTGTCAGAGGTGAAGGAAGGTTTGGTAAATCAGCTAAATCTATGCCGGGACCGAGGATTGGACCTCGGACCCCAGCACAGAAGTTCGACACCTTAACCCTAGACCATCAGCTCACCCTGATTCATTATTGTGCGTATGTGTAAATGTGACCTTCCGTCATCGATTTTCGGGGACATTCTTATAGATACAACGTATATCTAGTTCCGATTTTGTTTCTGAATTGGTTAAAATATTTTCAATAACCCACAAAACATTTTTCATCTTTAAATATAAACGTATTCACTACCGCTAGACACAACCCCCCACACTTATGATACCTGTAAAAATCCCACATATGTAGCACGATGACGTACTAAGGAGAAAAACCTCAGAATCAGGCGAAGAACTGACCTGAGAAAACTACATCTAAATTACCCAATCTTTTGATAAGAGATGCAACTTGATTATATATTACACGGAAACACTGTAGTTTGATTAAGTAATTTAGGCTTATAAATCCTACTCCTGATGATATCACCTGCATTACAACTTCTACTCCTGATGATATCA
Organism: Timema cristinae; assembly: GCA_039000515.1. NCBI lineage: Eukaryota > Metazoa > Arthropoda > Insecta > Phasmatodea > Timematidae > Timema > Timema cristinae. Next base: position 8,992 of record JBCFYV010006614.1, read on the forward strand.
CCTGCATTATAACTCTATGCCTGATGTTATCGTCTGCCTAACAACGTCTTCGCTTGATGCTGTCGATTGTATAACAACTTCTACGCTTTAAGTTGTCGAATGTATTGAAACGTCCACGCTTTTGATATCAACTTTATAAAATGTAATAATAGAATTCAATATGGAAAATAATTATTGAAAATTGGAGTTAGATTTGTAAAGATAACCGCAACCTATTCACGAATCTAAGATAAGTTAAACGAATTAATATACATTGTTACAGAAACATATTGGAAACGAATGGTAAGACACACTCGTATTTTCTCATTTAGTGTATTAAAAATGGGAAAAATAGAATAAAAAAAAAAGGTTATTTGTAAACTACTTTTGTAAAATAAAAAATATTTCTTGTTTATCATGACAAACTATTCCAGATACACATTTTTAACTCAATCTTAAATGTAATTTTTGAAATATTTTAAATTTTCTAAAATTATCGTCAGTAAACGTCTCTTAAATTAATTTATTTTAAGAAAAACCAACAAACATTATTTATTATCATGTAAAATAGTCTCCAAACACAAATTTTTAACAAAATCATTGGAAATATATAAAAAAAAATCAAAGTTTTTTGAAAATCAAACATCATTAAACTATATAATATATTGAATATTTTAAGAAAATTTATATAACTGTTTAGAATTAAAAACACAGCCATTTCTTAAAATATCAAATTAAAAAGATCAGTCATCAATTAACCACCCTTAAAAGGAATTTCTCCCAAAATACAAGTAGCCTATACAGTTGTGTTTGTCATGTCAAACATTACTCGTAAATGCATTGTTAAACACAATCATTGGAGCTATTTTTGAAATATTTTGAATCTTTGGAAATCCCTCATCAGTAAACTATCCACTAACCACTTTTTTACCCAAATACAAGTATACAGTATTTTTGTCAGGTAAAACATACTTTATTTATAAATTTTTACACGAAATCAAAAAAGTCATTAACAAAAAATTAGAATTCAAAAAAGTTACTTGTTTGTAAACTACCGCCAATTTTGAGTCCAGGCTCAAATAAAAAAAAAAATCACTGGACTATTGCCCTTTAACATCTTAGTATCACGTTTGAACAATATCCCTCAAACTGTTTCGGATCCGTGATTAGGGACAGACAGACAGCAAGTTTCAAATTTTTCTTATAAAGATGGATGTTCTATATTGTCCACATCCAAATTTCAGTTCTTCAAGTAAGTGGGATAAAGAGCCCTGGAAGGAATATATATATAAAAATAAATAAATATATATAATATATATATATATATATATAACTATATATATATATTCAAATGGCTTTAGTAACTTTTGGTAAATAACTTTAGTAGAGAAAATTCAAAACATATTTTTTGCGGCCAATATTAATGATATTTTCACATTTTTTATTCATTCTTTATATATTGATAATATATAGCAAAATTAACCGCCAAAACAACATGACATGAAGTGTATATATATATATATATATACATATATATTATTTATGTTGCGTCTAGCGGTAGTGAATACAAAACAACATGGCATGAAGTGTGTGTTTGTGTGTAATATATATATAATAATAATTAAATATATAATATATATATATATATATATTAACACACATACACACTTCATGTCATGTTTAGGCGGTTAATTTTGGTATATATTATCAATATATAAAGAATGAATTAAATAATGTGAAATATCATTAATGTTGGCCGCAAATAAATATGTTTGAATTTTCTCTACGGTAGATAATACTTAAACAAATGTTATATTTTACAAATTCGAATGACATAATGTTTATTATACATCCAATTCAAGATTCAGAATTTTTCCTATGTCCCTGTGAATGTCAACAATATAGGTCTACGAAGGTAATTCAAAAATATTCATAAATTTTTTGGAGACTTTAGGCCTAAAAACAATTGTCCCAGGGCCAATAAAACTAAAGGGGGCATATTAAAAACCCAGAATTAAAAGTTAAGGTTGTCTCAATTGAAGGGATGCAAGGGCCCGGCCACCCCACCTCACCAATATAAAAACAGTTAATCCTGAAAGTCTAGGGTATTAAATATACCCCAACTTCTCTTTCTGCTTTTGCTAATTCAGAGATTTTAAAAGGATGAACCCTTTGGGACATAACATTTTATTTGACTGTTTTTATTTTTAAATCCTGTGAACCTATTTGTAAGGGATTTTATGAAAATATACATTTTAATCTACAAAAATTAAATAAAATATGGTTTGTCTCTTACTTGCACAAAAAAACAAAACAAATATATTTGTAGCTTAACTGGACACAAAGTTTTTTAAATTTCAAGGCAATTTATAAGGTAAAATAATCTAAATGTCAACAGTTTTACTTAATGCAATATATAGGTTACATAACAAATTATTAAAAATAATCCGGTAACGTAAACAATAAAGACAAAAAAGAAATCCCATCTATGTTAAGAATGTCATTTTAGAAATGTAACCCCCCCTTTCATATGATTTGATAGGTTCAAAGTACAATAAATAAATAAAAGGTAGGTAATTAACAAGGAAGTTTATTTTATTCTACAAACAACTAGCAACTACAAGACGAGGCACTCTAGGAAAGTCGAGTGACTGGCCGATAAGGGCCGAAGTAAACAATAAATAAAGGGGCAAGACCCCAAGTCGTTAAGAGAAAACAGAATGATTAAAAACCACGTAGAAAAATTTAAAAATTGACCCTCGCAGAAGGCGACTAACTAGCGGGAAAGTTAAATACAAGTAATATGTAAAAGGTCTACACGACCTGGCGATGCCGACACTATATTGACATAAGTACGAATTTTAAAATAGACTGCCATTGTAAGGCGCGACAGAGAAAATGATTTACCTAAACCTAACCTGTTACAATAATCCCAATCAAATTATTTTCAATCAAATTTTTATTATGTAATGACCAAATTTGTGTTTGGGTGCACGGGCTCGCGCGCCCCAGAGTTGAGTAACAATTTAAAAGAATCCAATCGTAACAAATTTTTAAAACCTTAGAAAGCAGAACAACCATTTTAAAATAAGTTACCCCGTTAAACAGAAATAATTAGCGCCCCAAGGTGGCGACATGCTAAAGTTCCTTAGCGCCCCAAGATGGCGCCATGCTAAAGTTCCAACCCTCCGGGGGCCCGGACACAACTTTAAAGGGTAACAAAAAAAAAGCTAGCGCATAAACCATAATGGCTGACAGGCAAATCCTGCAGTCTCAGAGAAATATAGCTATTAGTAATCATGATTTATTTTTAAAAAGTTGAAACTTAAAATTTTTTGAACAATTTAACAAACCAAACATAATTTAGAAAACGTCGAACAACGACCTACGTCTAAATCTAAGACAAGTGTCTCACCTAATCGAGGCAGAGAAATGAGTGACTTTCACACACAGTCCAGCCGTTATATACTGTACAAAGTCAATCACGTGTTCACAAACGGCGGGAACACACTGGGACGAAGGGAGAGGGGTGTACGTGCTTCGATAGAAATCTCGATTATTCTCTTTGATAATTTCAAATCACGCGCCGGTGGATTGAGTCTTGTTTCACTCGAACACAACCGTCGGCGCATACGGGTTAGCGCATCGGGATGTTTAAAATTGTCCGAGTCTTGCTCTAATGGGGCCTCGAGCCACGGGCGGTCAGTAAGCCGCGTGATGTTGAGTGGAGTTGAGTGCGCGTGTTTCAGAATTCGAGATCCAGCCCAGTCAAAGGGGACCAATCGGGTTGAGCCAGATCGTCCATGTTTGCTTTTATGTCTGTGAAAAACGTCACAATGTCCCCCCTTGGACGGAGAAGATGGACGTCCTTACCCTTTTGGGTGAAGACACGGGGAGGCGCCTTCCTCGATGTTCACCGCTGACTAGAGGGTGGGTGGCGGCTCCGGTACCCTCCGAGGGCCATGTTAGGTGGCCAGATGCAGGTTCGGGAGATGACGAATAACTGGCCCTCCGGGGGTTTGACCTCTGCTTCACCCCGCTCACTCCAACAAAACCGCCCATCCCGGGTTGACAGGAGACAGCAAATGCTCGAAAGGTGGCCCGCTTTAACCACCAGGGAAGCTTAAATCGCCACGCCCAGCTGGGCGATAAATTGACTGCCGATGAGTGTACGGGAACAAAGGAGGGGAAGGAAAGGGCAGGGCAGAAAAGGGGGGGAGTAAGGCCGAATAGGTGAATCTCTGAGAACAAAAGTTTACACGTGAACACCACATCCAATTGTAAATTTTTATCAGTTAGCACAGCCATCCTTGAAAGTTATGTGGCAGTTTCGTAGCACTAACATTGTCTACCAGCACGATTTCACAGAGATACCCACAACTCTGTTTAGCGACGACTTTCCACGAATGAGGAAAGGTGGGTTTTCCGCTTCATACGCACTTTAGGTAGTCCGGTCGGTGGGGCGAACGTTCTGCACCATGTACTTTGGACCCGACACAACGCTTTAAATAAAACATTCCAACACAAGTTTCTGCCCAAAGCATACCTAGGCCCTACAGTACTACAAATTTATCCTAACAATACCAGGGGGTGGTCCCCCCTTCCCCTTTAAAATAAATTATATATACAACAATATAGAATACCTAGAAACATGCACTAAGAACGCAAAATTAAATCACAAAGGTACCTTAAGCAAACAGACGACACACAGCACGGGGTCAATTGACTCATTTCCCTGCAAGCCTTTAGGTGGCGCATGTGCTCTACGTTCAAAGATGGGTCGGATACTTCTTTTAAAACAATACCGAAACAGGTGTAAGAAATCTTTCAATTGCCCAGGGACCACTCCACTTATACGCCATCTTCGCCGAAGACTTGTCAGCACTGAGCTAAGAGGAAAACATTTGCACACAACAACGTCCCCAAGTTTAAATGGGACAGGGATACGCCTCGGTTATAGTGGCGGAAACCCTTTCCTCTTTGGGACTTCAGGGGGTTAAAAAAAAGCTACCTCACATTTTCTTTTCATAAGAACAATCACCTGCGTCATTAAGGAGGGGGGTCAATATCCCAGTTAAACAATAATGGGCGGTTCAGGTCCCAATTGAGGAGGATAGAGGAAGGAGTGGTTTTGACTGACTCATGGAAAGGGGGCGTTAAAAGCAATGTTCAAAACGTCTAAGTCCTGGTCCCAGTGGGGTGATCCAGGTGGTGAAAGATCGTCAAGGCAACGTTCAGGTTACGATTAAACCTTTTCTACATGGTTGGGCCCGATGGGTTGTACGGGCTAGTGGTAACGTGTTTTAAATTCCCCCACGAAAAACACATATCTCCCGAAAGCTTTAAAAAAGGGAAAACACGGTCCATTATCACTTACTATGACCCTTGGGGTCCCTAAAATCGCCCAAACACGCCTCCCACAGAGCATTAACAGTCGTCCTGCCTTCATGTTCCTTAGGGGATGAGTATGACGAATTTAGAGAAGGCGTCCATGGCAACGAGTATAGAGGTGTTCCCTTGGGTAGGCGGGTAAGGGGCCGACGAAATCAACAAAAACTTTCTCCCACGGTTGCTTAGCAAAAATCCGCGGAGTGAAACCCTATTTTAGAATTTACGCCCCTGGTTTGGCCAATTGACACGGCTCACATTTGCGCACCCAATCTCTAACGTCTCTAGGAATTAAGGGCCAAAAAAAATTTCCTTAGAAATCTTGCGTTCGGTTTAAGGACACCGCAAGGGGCCGCCAAAAGGGAGTCGTGGGAAATATTTAAGTATTTATGGCCTAAGTTTCTCTGGCACAAAATATCTTATCCTACCCTTGACACGAACTACTAAGAGGTCTTTAAAAAACTCGTAGTTCCCAATCCTTCTCCACGCTTGATCCTGTCAACGATCTGTCTGCAACACGGACCCATAAACCTGTTTGGCTTTGATAGAGATAAAGGATTCGGGAATCGTATGGATAACAAATAACGAGCCATCCTCCTTACATACTCCTACGGGTTCCTTATCCTTTCACACATCCTAGACAAAGCGTCAGCGACAACATTAAGCTTCCCAGCAACGGATGGGTAGTAAACTTAAACCTGGATAGCTTCCAAACCCACCGTCCAATTTTCCCTAGTTGTTTCGGGTGATTCCATATCCAGCTGAGGGCCATGTTGTCATGTACAACTCAAACAGGGCGGAAGTCTCTAGTATCAGCGAACTTGTCGATGCCGAAGTTTACAGCTGAGACATTCCTTTTAAATATATGCTATTTTTTCCCTTTCGGCAGGGCTCAAAGTTCTGCTGGCGAAAGCTACAGGTCTACTTCCCTCGGAAGTCGTTTGAGAGAAAAACCCCCCCTAGCGCTACAGGGGGAGGCATCAACATGTAGTTGGAAAGGCAGAGAAAAAGTCAGGCATGCGTAGCACGGCTGGCGACACCAGGTGGCGCTTAAGCGCAACAAAAGCCTGCTGTTGGGCAGAACCCCAAATAAAGGGGGGCCCCCTTTTTTTTCAAGGATTTTAAGGGGTTGGCTAAGTCAGAGAAGTTCGGGATAACCTAGCGTAGTAGGCGCACCATACCTAGAAACCGTAATACCCCTTTTATGTTTTTTGGGCGGGAAAACCAAGATAGGCTTAACCCCATCCGGGTAAACGAGCGGGTTACCCTCAAAATGATATAGCCAAGATATGGGATAGATTCCCCTTTCGCCCATGTGACTTTCTCCGGTTTACAGTCAACCCACCTCGCGCAGGCGTCTCAACACACCCAACATGACGCAAATGGTCATCAAAAGATTTGCTGTAAACGCAGATATCATCAAGTAGTTAAACACGAATTTGTATTTCAGGTCCGCCAAAATATGGTCTAAGACTCTACTCAACGCTTGCCCCCCGCAACTTATCCCTAACGGCACTCGGTGAATTCGTAGACTTCCAGGGGTGATAAACGCGGTAAATTTTTTAAAAGACGACTCTGAGAGAGCACATTGCAGAAAGCTCGCATTAAGGTCAATCAACTGTAATTTTTGGGCCCTCCGCCAAGATGTTGGAAGGCGGACTCTATGCTAGGCATGGGGAAATGGGTCGAACACTATTTTTTTATTAAGTTTTCTATAATCGACAATCAACGATGCCCATGACCTTTCCTGGGAATAATGAACGCAGGACTTGCGTATGGGGATTTGGAGGGACGAATAACCTCCTTCGTTCCAAGTCCATGATAAGATTTCTAAATATCTCGAGTTTGGGGGGGCACAGGAGTAGGGACCGATCTAACAGGAATGTGGTCCGCGCCACAATGTCGTACGGCAAAATGTCGCATTTGGGCCCCATCTGTCAGTGATGACGTCAGGAATCGAGCTATCAAACGATCTAATCGCTTCAACGTTCCTCGACAAGGGGGAACAACCTGCGAGGAGGGGTGCCCAACACAAAACGGAATAAACAAACTAGGTTCAAAACTAAAAGATATTCCTAAGCGTCTCAGGTCAAGTTTGACTCCAGTCTCGAACATGAAGTCAGTCCCTAGAATAACATCAAAGGGAAGTTCTGGCATAACAAAGAATGGACGTTTCCAGGCAAATCTTTCTATCTTAAAGAGAGCACTACTTTACAATCGCCCAAAGATAGTCGCCCCATTAGCCACGGCGTAAATCTTAGGACCTATCGACCTATAATCGATTTTTGTTTTAACCCCTCTAACTGGCGCAAGAACTCACGGCATATAAATGAGTGACTGGCTCCAGTATCTAAAAGAGCAACACAATCCTTTTGGGGCTACCTGGATCTGAACTTAATAGGAGTAGGAGCATGTGGTTTAATACAAGTGGCACGACCGGACCACGACTACAAGCGCGCCCTAAAAAGTTTCCCCGATCTACACTGTCTCTGTACGTGACCCAGTCTTCTACACCGAAAACATCTCATGCGCGAGAGGTCGTGGGGCGCAACGGTTGTCAGAACCCGAAGGCCTGAAGTTGCCCCTAGAGTGTTAGCATCGCGATCGCCCGGTAGTACAGGCACTAATGACAAGGCCGTATTCATAGGTTCGGGAGTTGAACCCGTGCGTCTGCGGTTTAATGCCCCCGGCGCATGCGCACTTAAATACTCCTGTTCGGCAGCAGGGTGTTTTCAATCAAAAGATGCTAGAGAGAAAAGTTCAAGCACCGTACAGGGCTTACATGTAAATACAAAGTCGCCGGGTGAGGGGCGACACATTCTCAAGAATAATATCAACGATCTGACTTTCCCCCAGACCACTATTGGAGAACTTGAGCTGCCTCTGTGATAGATAAAACAAAATCTCTCAAACGATTCGTGGGGAAAATTGAAACCTGTGAATAACTCCTTACATAACCTTTCTCTAGCCCTACGGGGTTTAACAGCGCTTCCCTAAAATGAGGTCAGAAAGTGATCCCAAGAAAACCATTTTGAATCCCACGGGAGAACAACTGGGTTAAAAACCAAAGTTTTGGCCAAACACAAAATCAAAAATTCACTATCACATCGCTAACTTTAGACAATATGCTCTGTTGATCTCAACCATAAATTTAAACAGAGTAGCGTGATCTTGACCGTCGCAAACAGGGGTCCGATTCAAAATCTCCATAAGTACTTTGTTCTGAATTTTAAATAGTGAAGGGGGTGGAAGGAGCGGTAGGCGCTAAAGGGGTGGATTCCCATCCTCCATCCTGTCCATACCCGAGTCAGTCTCAGCCTCCCCAGTCCCGCTAATCCCCCCCACATAGCTTTTGATCGAGCTCACCCACAGTAGCATTGGGAGGGAAGGAGACGCCCCTTGAAGCAGCTCAGCTGTCAACTCGTCCCGGCTCAGGCCGGTAGACAGCATCTTAGATTTTGGTCAAGGTGGACATGGCAGTTGCAGGAGTGGGCTCCATGGCCACGGAGTCATGAAACATAAACAAACAAGAATCAGTACAATATCAATCATCCAACAATACTTGCAGACAGGCGGGACCCTATTTTCTCTCCTAACTATACCTAATATCCTATTAAGTGCCCCACTCAACTCTGCGAGAGCAGAGTGGCGCAGCTTCTCTTTGTAAAACCCCCCCTTCATATGATTTGATAGGTTCAAAGTACAATAAATAAATAAAAGGTAGGGAAAGTTACAAGAGAGTTTATTTTATTCTACAAACAACTAGCAGACATACAAGAGCGAGGCAAATCTAGGAAAGTCGAGTGACTGGCCGATAAGGGGCCGGAAGGTAAACAATAAATAAGGGGCAAGACCCCAAGTCGTTAAAGAGAAAACAGAATGATTAATACCAACGTAGTAATAATTAAATTGACCCTCGCAGAAGGCGACTAACCTAGCAGGAAAGTTAAATACAAGTAATATGTATAGGTTACACGACCTGGCGATGCCGACACTATATTGACATAAGTACGAAGTTTTATAATAGACTGCCATTGTAAGGCGCGACAGAGAAAATGATTTACCTAAACCTAACCTGTTACAATAGATCCCAATCAAATTAGTTCAATCTAATTATTATTATTTTTAATGACCAATGTGCTGGGTGCACGGGCTCGCGCCCCCAGAGTTGAGTTTAAAAATTTTAAAAAAAATCACAATCGTAACAAATCTTAACCTTTTGCAAGCAGAACAACCATTTTAAAAAAAAGTTACACCCTTAAACAGAAATAATTAGCGCCCCAAGGTGGCGACATGCTAAAGTTCCATTAGCGCCCCAAGATGGGCGCCATGCAAAGTTTTCCAACCCGTCCCTGAGGCGGACACAAAGTTAAGTACAAAGAAAAAAGCAGCGCATAAACCATAATGGCTGACAGGCAAATCCTGCAGTCTCAGAGAAATATAGCTATTAGTAATCATGATTTATATTTAAAGTTTTAAACTTAAATTTTGAACAATTTAAACCCAAACATAAAATTTTAAAACGTCGAACAACGACCTAAAGTCTAAATCAAAAACAAGTGTCTCAACCTAATCGAATGCAGAGAAATGAGTGACATCACTACACAGTCCAGCCGTTATATACTGTACAAAGTCAATCACGTGTTCACAACGGCGGGAATCACACTGGACGAAGGGAGGGGGTGTACGTGGGTTCGATAAGAAATCTCGATTATTCTCGTGATAATTTCAAAATCACGCGCCGGTGGATGAGTCCTTGTTTCACTCGAACACAACCGTCGGCGCATACGGGTTACGCATCTTGATGTTAATTTTTCCGAGTCTTGCTCTAATCGGGCCTCGAGCCACGGGCGGTCAGTAAGCCGCGTGATGTTGAGTGGAGTTGAGTGCGCGTGTTTCATGAAGTCGAGATCCAGCCCAGTCAAGGGGGCCAAAATCAGGTGAGCCAGATCGTCCATGTTTTGCATTAATGTCCCGTACATCGTCACAGAAAAATGGAGTTAAAAAATAATAGATATACATTTTCAAATATCTCTATAGTTTTTCTCTCATTAGAAAATTTAACTACAACATAATTTATTGAAGAAAATTATGATATCTTTAAGCAATGTATTTTCTAATTTGTTAGGAAAAACGGGAGAAGTTAGTTAATAAAGTTGTTTTTAAAAAGTTTTAATATATTAAAATATAAAGTTAGTTCATCTGCGGTTGTCACTTTATATATATATATTATAAATACCTATAGAATAAAACAATAATCAATAAAGTAAAATATTTTCAATGTTGGCCGCAAATAAATATTTTGAATTTTTCTACTTTTATTCCAAACAAAATCAGGGGATTCAGTGATTGTGTCATTTTCTGGAACTACTTCGCTATTATGTCCAAGCTTATACTCTCTTTCACCCGTCGCCTAAAAAACACTGTTTGTCATGTCAGTAGGAAAAAAAGGGGGGGGGGGGATTGGGAGGGGGAATAAACTAAAAAAAACTTCTTATCTCAAGGTTAAGTTGAAAGCTCACTCCTAGTTATCAAATATTTCAACATTTCTCTTGTGACTTCTCAACAAATAACCGTATTTGTTAGAAAAAGGATGAATCTAGAGATCTTTTTCATCAAAAACTTGATAGTAATAAATAATAAAAATAATAATAAAATAATAATAATAATAATAATACCTTTACTTGTGAAGTTAAGGCGTTAGCCTTCTCTTACATTTAACCATTTAAAAACAACACACAATATTACAAATTTTTTGAAAAACCATCAAATTGGGAATAAAGGAATATTCGAATAAGCAGAAAACCATTCGTACGCTCATTCATTCACTCATTTAAAGCTCCAGTAGTTTCAAGAACTCATTTTAGCTTATTAGACAAGATAAATTGCTTAACCGCACGTATGAAAGGGGATTTTAGTGTTTGGGGGACGAGTAGAGTTATCTAGTTTGTTCCAAAACCTGTGATCCAGGACAGTGAAAGAACGACAATGTTGAGATCTATGTAAAGGGAATTGACATATGTAGAGAGGATTCTGATCTAGTAGCACGGCTGTGTTTATCTTTCAGAAATATTAACTGTGAGGAGAGGGATTGAGGCTGAGATGTTGATAATATTTTGTGAAGCAATACAATAAATGTAGCCTTCGCCTTTGATTATCCTTAACCGACCCGTTTATTAAAATACTTAGAAATATGGTCATGCCATTTAAGTTAATATGTATCGAACACATGTGTTTTATTGATTTATTGATTTGTGAAAACCAAAAGTTTTCGGAAATAGCTCTTACTATTGGTTAAAATGGATGGAGAAAAGCTCTGAAGGTAAATACCAACACTTTATTTATTTTGATTGTTTCCGGCGTGTCTCATTATCGGTCAGGTTATACGAATATATTAACTTTACTAACGGGGTAGGGTTGAGGACCGTAGAGATTGAATATACACTAATTGAAGTGGATTTAGAGGGAGAAATAATTTAGGGTAAACCACCAACCGTAAACCCATCTGGGATTTGAACCCGGGTCACCCTGACACCAACAAACCAAAAACCCAAAATGAAAGTGAAGCGTTGTAAAAGGCGATCACTTATGTGAATATTAGTAAAAACGATTTAGGCTAATTACGAAATAAATGCTCTTCTAAAATATGTTTGACGATTTTGTTTAATTGATATGGGTGGAATGGGCAGAGAGGGAAGGAAAGTGTTTTAATATGTAAATAGCATTGTATTCTAGTTCTTAAGGATGTAATTTAAGGGTAGTTTTTTGATAACAGAATTTTCAAAATAAAATGTATGAATAACAGAATGTATGCATGATTGTAAAAGTATCGATTTTTTTTTTGGGACAGTGTTTTAATAACTTTTTGGGAAATAAACAATTTCGTTGCCAATCCAAATGAAACATGTTTACATTAAATTATTAATGAATTAAATAAAAATATTTGATGACATCTTAATGGGCTGGTTTATAACATTTTTCAGAAAATGGAATGAAGGCACGTTTCCATACTAACTCTTTTTTCCCATGTTTTTTTTAAAAAATTTTTGTTTATTTATTTTAAAAAGTGTCATAAACGTTAGTAATTTATATACGTTTTTTTTTTTAATACCAAACTACTTATTTAAATCACAAGAATTTACCCGAACACAACTTACAAACGAACTTAATGCGGTGGCCTCAGGCAAACAAGAAAGTATTTTTCTGTCCGGCCACACGGTTTAATATACAATTATCTTTGTCATTTTCTGGAACAACTTTTTCTATTCTACCTAATATTTTACTCCTTTTTGCTCTTCACCTACAACCACCCTTTGCCATGTCAATAAAAAAAGAGGGAAAATAAAACTAAGAATTTTATTATCTCAAGGTAAAGAGGAAAGCTTTCTGCTAGTTCTTAAATACCTTCACATTTTTTGTTGCGAGCCTTATAAATTACTATAATTGTTAATAGAAAGACTAAAATATAAGGCCTCTTTTCATCGAGTCTAGCCTCATAGCTCCAAAAATATGCTCAAAAAAGTTTTTGAAATTGATTGATCTCACATAACAAATTATTTTTATTATAATAAAATCCAAACTATTATGTTGTTAAAGAAAAACAAGCCCATTGGGATCTTTAGACTTTATTTTGGAGTGAGCCATATTTTGAAAAATAGAATTAAATATGCGTGAAATCTGAAAGTATGCGTGGCAGGGTTTCTCCCCGTTCCCCTTAAAGCTACGACCAGACTATGGCTATAAAATACTGCCTAAAACTGCAGTAAAATAAAGCTGCTACGAATTGTGGGTGGCCAGACGACGGCTGTAGTGCTGCTTCTTCACGCTACATTTCAACAAGTAGCTTTTGGGTTTTCAATTGTGAAAATTAAGTGAACGTGATGATTCCTAATTCAAAACTTGTGTTATGTGTGTTTTCCTGTCCGACGTTTAGCACCGTCTAAAAAGATAAAGAAAGTAGTGGATTCATCCCGTCATTAGTACCCAGAAACACATGGGCGGTTTGTTTATATTAATAAAAAACTGTAACTGTGGGTTTCCCTATAAAATTCTTTTGAGTTATTATCGAATGCCAATTAATTCGTTGACTATTACCAATCAAGTTTTTTTTTTTTTTTTCTCACCGCATCAATTCCAAGCATCTCCTATAGAACGGTCGATTACGCTAGACCAACATTGCAACTTCAAAACCGGTTTTTGTGCTCTACCAAACTTTACGTCATAAAGACAGTGACATTTCTGTACCTTAATAATAAGGTACTCGATATCTACTGGATCGATATATCTTTTGGAACAAAATGGTAAATAAAATAAAGAGAACACACGAGGCAGGAATATGACGCCGACAATATTGCACAGTGTCCTCTCGTTCGCTGTAAACTGTCGCAGAATTATGGGCTGACCATTTTATCTGCGACACGACCTTGAAATGAGTTTCACTTTCTAACTAAGCAGTAATTACAACTTTGTGTAGCCCCGGGTCCAATTGAACTCTATGATGCATTTTTTATGCTTATTTTACTGCGGGTTTTGACAGTATCTTACAGCTTATACGGCCGTAGCCCGAGAGACAGGAATTAAAATAAATTAACTTATAAATAATCATTATTTTATAAACTATAGAGTCAATGTTTCCCATACTGGTAATCGGATTCCCCGCATCACTGAGCCATGAGTTTGAGTCTTTTTTTTTAAACTGAATAAGTATTTTTTTTGCCCTCTAGCCTGTAGCAAACCAATTGAGCAAACTCTTTACGCTGGGGTATCAAATATCCCACACATTGTTTGAATAAAAAGAAAAGGAAAAAAGGAATAAACTAACATATAGGGTTACAAAAGTTTGCTAGGAATTCGATGCTGCAAATATAAAAATATGTCCTTCATATCCCAGCAGGTCGTGTGCTTTGAGAATTGGAAGAGTGGGTTTTATGAGGATTTAAGAGAAATGGAGAAAGAAAAGAAAGGGGGGAAGAAAAAAAACAACCGTAAAGAGAGATTCTGCATGAGAATGCTCGACCTTTTCTTCAATAAAAAGTATAAAAAAACTTTTTTATAATAAATAGTGGAGAGGAAGACAATTGAAACATTTTCAGGGCGAATTCTTTCGCGTTCCTTTGACTTACTTTAGATTCTGGTGACACAATGATACCTAAAGAAAACAAGTGCTGGGTGAGGATAGTTCCTTTCTAATAAACCGGCTCTGTTCTTCTAATGTAACTTACACTGCTTTTAAAAAAAATAAAACCTTAAGAGATTCGTGATGAAAAAGGAAAAAAAAACAAAATAATTACGTCTGTAAATTAAAAGAAGAGTTTCATTCAAAGAAAACTACTCTCAAGAAGAAATGCTTTTGTACACAAGCAAAGTAAGAGATTCGGTAGCAAAGTGAACAAAAGAGAAAGTTCTGAAAGTCCTTTGTTTAAACACTTTGAAAATTTTAATAATTATTAGCCTTCTCTCGCTACGTTTGTCGCAACTGTAAGGAAAAAGTCGTGACTTTCAAAACCCGGTATAATGGCTCAATTATACGTTTGTCTGTTGAAAAGCGCTCGAATGATGTCCCCAAGTCATTGTTGCTTCCGTTCTATTGTAGTGTCTGGATAAGGGTTTTAAGATTAAAAGAGGAAACATTTAGAACAGAAGTGGGTGGTTGTTGAATTTTACAGGCGGGGTGTGAGCCTCATTCACATTGAAGCGGCAAGTTTTTGATGCGTTTCTTTTTTAAACGATCAATTGGTATGAAGTAGGTCATACGATGTATATTTTCTCTCTCTTTATATATCAATATAAAGATATACAGATAGGGTATAGATAAAAGGAGAGAGTATGATTTTGGTAGAAGGTTCGGATCGTTATTCTGGCACAGCTTTCAACTAAATAATAATTGAAATTGCACCTGTCCATGATCAGCCTAGCTCCTGGTGCATGCATGCATGTAATGTATGTATGTACGCCGCACGCACATATAACTTATATATGTATAAGAACATACATAGAGTGTGTATTAATTTAATTTTAAAAATTCTAGGGGCGAATTCCCATTGATCAAACACTAAGGAAAGTTCACAATAAACATGGGTTATAAACTATTAGTTATTAAAGGTTTTCTTCAAATAAATTTTTCGTGGAGGATTCCATTGAATGGCCTGCTTGATCACCATATTTTAACCAGATGAATTCTTATTTCGTGGCACATTTAAAGCTATGTTGACATTTAATACATAAAAGCTATTTTATAGAAATAAATCACAACATTTAACAATACAATATTAAACATGGTGACATAAGAATAAGTGTTTGCGATATATACCAAACGCTTTCTTACTTACTCCACATGGCAACCAAATTTCCATGGCCATCGAACTGCATTACAAATTGTTTGAAATGAAGCAGTAAAACTCTCCACAGCGTTTTTATTCTCCATTTTTTTGGGTTTTTAATTAATTAAAAAAAAATTCTAGTCAAAATTTCAGTTTAGAATGCACATAGGCTAATCATATTTAAAAAGTCAGTTTGTGTTAACCATCGAGTAAGCTTGCCACCAGATAGGTAAATGGAGAGTGATATTTATGAATGTAATTATATTAGATTGTGGTTTGTTTTGAAATGATGAATTTTTTTGCATAGTTTATTTAATTATATTTGCATGTATCCAGAGTATGGTACCATAGCTCAGCCTGAAGTTTGCTTGTCTACTAAAATCACGGTCAGGGGAACGATTTCCCCGCGATATGTTCACGTTAATAACCCCCCCCCCCCCCCCAAATAAACCTACTTCAGTGACCCACATGGGTCTAAGACGTCACACTCGTGTTAGACTAAACTGACAATGACTAGGAGATTGGGGTTTGAATGCCTGTCGGATGTACTGAGGGTGGTTTTCCACTCTACCTTCACTCAAATGCGGGTACAATTCCTCTAATTCAACGTTCCTCATAACCTTTTGGCTTAATTAAACACATTTATCGATAACTAGAATAGGTAGGAGAGACGCGGTGCTGAGAAAAAACCCAAATAAAAATTTATTGAAAGCTATGTGGGAAATAAAAAACAATACGAGTATGTGTAAGTCTTTTGGTCTGGAGGAAGTTTTGTTATTTTTTACTCTAAAAATATATATTTTTTTAGAGACAGAGATTTGAACCTCAATTCCTTAAACTTCTTTGGGAAACCTATATATTCGAGAAATTCGAGATTTTTTAAAAAACTCAAAAAAAGAATCCCCGAAAAAATTTTTTAAGATATTGGCCTTAAAATTTTTTAAATTTTAAAAAACAATTGGGAAAAAGGGAAATATTTTGGGACTTTTGTTTTTTTGGGGGGAAACCCAAAATCACTAACAAATCGGGGAATCTATTAATTAAATTTAAATTTTAATTGAAAAAGTTTTTTAAATTTTTTTTTATCACTTAAAAAAAAAATTGTCAAACAAAATTTTTTGGTCAATGGCACTAAGCCCGGGAAAAATTTAAAACCCCTTTGGGGAAAAATCACTGCTCATCGGGTTCGCGCTTTTTTAATTATAAAAAATTTGGTACAGGGATAAACAAGATAAAAATTTAAAAAATAAATGTATCCGCATTTTCGTGGGGGATAGGGGAAAAAACATTTTTAGGATTTTAAAAAAAATCTCCCAAATTAGTTCTGCCGGGACTAAAACCCCTTTACTTAAATAAAACAGGTGACCAGACTAACGACCTAACGTTTAGTCCACGTTTTTTCACCGATGCAGAAAAAAGGGGAAAAAAAGAAATATTAAAAAAAACCTAGGGGAAAAATGGGCCCCCCCTTTTTTAAAAAGCCGTGGCACCGCCCCAATTTCGCCCGAAAGTGGGCGATGAATAAAAAAACCAATGTAAAAAGGTCTCAAGTTGGTTTCCAATTTAGTCGCGACCCCTTAAAATTAGGGGTTTTCGAAAAAATAAAAGGCGGGAAAGATAAATATAGTAAACGAAATTTTTTAAACATTACTGTGACAAATTGAGCGATGGGGAAAAAAACCCGAAATGCAAAATTTATATTTACAGTTCTTTGGGCGCACTTAAAAAAATATGCACCTATCCTTCTTGAGCAAAAATTCTATCCATTTCACCCTTTAAAAACCCCTCCTTTAAGGCCCTTTTCAAAATTTTATTTTCACATCTGCGTCTGGGGTCTACTCTAATGGTCTCATATATTAATATTTTAAAATATATATAAAAAATAAAATATTTTAAAACCCCGGTGATCCAAAAAGCCCAAAAAACCCCAAAGGGAAAAAAAATTAAAATTTTGTCCCATCCTTTTCGATTCGGCAAAAATGTTGATTTAATAGGCATAGTGTTTCTGGAAAGTTTACACACAAAACCATTTTTGGGGATTCCTTTGGTAACGAGTTGGCCTTAAAATTTGTTCCAAAATGAACATTTTCCTGCTCGTGAAAAACCATCTTAAAACTTTAAAATGCTCAAAAAACCCAAAGGGTAGACCTAGTGTATGTCTCAAGGTCACACGGCCTCCCCCACCCTGAACACATTACCAAAAGGGGGCCATACATAAAAACCCCCTTTATTTTACATGTTCTTCCCGCGAAAATATCCTTAGACAGGTTTTGCGTGACTTTTGGGTCACTCTGTGTGGGGGACCTGGTGGTCTAGGGGGAAGGTTTTTTAGACTTTCTATGCTGGCGGCCGGGGGTTTTAATCCTCGGTCCCCGGGAAAGATTTTATCTGATTTCCAAACCCTTCCTTCACCTCTTTACAAACATCTTGTTTAATGTGGGGAAAGCCCGGCCTCCCCCTGGGTTTTGGGTTCCCCGTTTTAAACTGTAGGTCCCCCCCATTTCAATTTTCACAATCACCCACCATTACACATTGGGGTAAGTGCGTTTAACCCGAACGGGGAGTTTAAAACCGGTCTTTAAAAATAAAAAAAAAAAAAGTGGGGGTTTTGTGTGTGTGTAATAAAATATATAAAATTTTATTTATATAAATATATATAAAAATAAAATTTTATAAATATATATATATATATAATAAATAAAATAATTAAAAAACTTTCTCTCAATAAAAAACAAAATTGAAATTTGAAACCTCAATCTTTTCCCTTTTTTGCAAACACCCTTAATAGTTAAATATATGAGTGTGTGTTTTTTTAGAGCATTGGGTTTAAATATCCTTTTGGAATATCCTTAAATTTACGCTAATGAAGTAAGGATGGGAAAGTGGAAATATACTCTTATCCGCATGGAAGGAAAGGGGGAAAATTAATTAGGAAAAAAAAAACCTTTCACAGTATATCCGTCTGGGATTCGAACAATATATTTATATATAGTTTTAATAAACCAGGGTAAGACTGCTATGTGCTTTTTAGCCAAACAGAGTATACAACCAATTATTACAAAGTGTCTTACACCAATCATTTTATAGTTCTCGTAGGACTCATCAGGGATCTATTTCTAGTAAACAATAATAATAATTATTATTTTTTAAAGTTCAAGAGAATATACACACATTGTTTTGTGGGTCGTAAATGACTATTATGCTGGAGTTTCCCTATCACTGATGTAAAGAGTGTAAAATGAGCTACGTAGATATATGTTTTCCTAGGAATTGTTAATTGATTTAAAGATAACCCATTTCAGTACCAGAAAGATCTAAGACACCGCCCTTGTTGTAGGTTAACCCGCTGAAGACGTGGAGATGGACTTCCGTTGGGTCTACTAAGGGTGTATTTCCTAATTGGTTTCCTATTCTTTTTCCAAAAGCAAATTTGGGTTACCTTGATATAACGAGGTAAGTAGGGATGAGGAATAAAGTATATCAGTTATATATGCGTATAAGGGCCAGTCTTATGACTACAGAATTAATATTGCTATTGGGAGGTTAAAGTTATCTGCCAGATAAAAGTTATCAGCCACTTTAATGTTTTACACGTCTTATGAACTGAATTTATCTGCCAGATAGCTATCTGTAAGATAAATATATTTTATGCAGAAAACGCAAGGTGAGTACTGTTTTTACCGTGTCGCGTATGCGTATAACCCCTGCTGATAGCGCTACAACCTAGCGAGTGGTGAGAACGCTCAACATTTGTTGAATAATGGCGGCTAAACGAGTGCGAGGAAACAGATTCCGTCACGTGAGCGCAGAACCTAAGATGTCTTGCAAGTACTAATTTCGGTGTCTGCCAAAATGTGGACAATAGTTGGGTTACAACGTTTATTATTATTATTATTATTAATATTATTATTTATTATTATTATTATTACCGCGGTCTTACTACCCGTTCGGGTTATACGCACTTACGCTAATGTGTAATGGTAGGTTGATTATGAGATGAAATGAAGGACCTACAGTTTAACGTGGAATCCGAACCACGGTGGCGACCTGGCATTCCCCACATTCACAAGATGTCTTGTCAGAGGTGAAGGAAGGGTTTGGAAATCAGATAAATCTGTGTACAACGTTTACAAAATTTCATTTATTGTACTCACATTTTGATAATTTTTTCTTATATAAATATAACTCTACAAATAACTGAATTAAATGATCTAACTTTATATAATTAGAGCCCTGGCCAGTGCTTACTAAGCCCGTAAACCAAGATTTTAACTTAAAAACAGATTCTGATTGGCAAAACTTCATTAAAAACCACTCGTCACTATGGCAACAACCATTTTAACTTCCAGATAAAAGCTATCAGGTACTTAAACCTCCCGATAAAAATGCGATGAATAAATACATAAATTTTATCTGGCAGATAAATTCTATCTGGCAATCATAAGACGCAATTTTAACTTATTCACCAGATAGAAATATGTATCTACCAGATTAATATTTATCCAGGAGTCATAAGACGAACATACGCAGTGATAATAAAGATTAAAAAATGCACTTCAAAACAATCAACTTAACTCCGGTGAAGACCTGGGGTGACGAAGGTTTATTCCTGAAAATGAGTCCTAATTGGTCTTAGATGGATTGTGGGTGGAGGGGGTGAGGAGCAGAGAGGTGGAACGAGAATAGGGACTCCGATAGCGGTTCATAGAGGTTTAATGGGTTGCCTCATTCCAGGCGTCTAGCTTATCGGTGTTCAATTACGCTGCTGTACACGACAGTCTGTAAAGAGAGTTAATTATTCACGATGATAAAGCCTTTAGCCGTGGGCAAGATCGTCTTCTACCTTGACATTATTTAAATCTTACAATTATTCGTTTGGTTTTTCTATTAAAGCTCAAGTTGAAGTGGTGGCTTGTCGAGGATTCTTGCCAGGATAAGCAGAGCTACTTAAAACTGTATTTGGTCCATTTTCTCCTCCCAAACCTCATTTGACCAATAAGCATGATCTCTGATCTACATATCTCATATTTGAATGTATTTACTGTTTTTTTTAGCACCGTACCTTAATACCCGTTCGGGATGTACGCATAAAACTAATTGTACATAATGGGGTTTGGGAAATTTTTAAGGTTGAATTGAGAGGAAGTGCACACCGCATTTGCGTGGGGTGAAATTGAAAACCATTTAGGGAAAAACTACCCCCAGTTCACCCAAACAAGATTCAAACCTCGATCTCCCCGTTTCCCCAGCACTCTAGCTCAACACGAAACTACACGTAGCTAACTATGCCACCGAGCAGGTAGGAAGCAGAAGAAAAAACAAAATATTAACCGTTAATATTAATTTAAAATTGTATGCTATAGTAAAGAATGCGTTGTATATTTTAAATAAAGAGTTTAAGTAACCTGGCGGTCTAAGGGTACGGGTTTTAGACTTCTGTGTTAGGGGGCCGGGGTTCAATCCTTGGTACCGGCACAGATTAAACTGATTGCCAAACCCTTCCTTCACCTCTGACAAGACGTGTATTAATCACAACTTGTGAATGTGGGGAATTTCCAGGCCTCCACCATGGTTCGGATTCCACGTTAAAATGTAGGTCCTTCATTTCATCTCTCAATCACCCTAACATAACAAATTAGCGTAAGCGCGTAAATACATCGGGTAGTAATACGCGGGTGCTAATAATAATAAAATGATAATAACGAAGAGTTCTCTTGGATGTATATTTTGTGTTCTTTTTTACTGAAATATATTTGTTTGAACTTTTGATGCTATATCGTTTATACTATTAAGAATAACTTAAGATGATTGGCTGAAATTTTTATCTCATGAGTTGTAGATTGTCCATGCAGAAAGCTCCAACTGGCAGCCCACGGCCAAATGTGGCCCTTGTTCACTAAAATTTGTGGCGCTCACAAAATCCTGGAAAATTAAAGGGATAGCTACTGTAGTAAATAAATGTCAAATATCTAATGTTTAAAAATATATATATTATTTAAAAAAGGTTTATGATTTCCTTTTATTGTGCATTTATTTGATTAAAAAAAAATAGTATAAATATATATTTATAATTCTTTAGTGGTTTTGGAATGTGTTGTGTGTGTGTGTGTGTGTGGTGTGCGCGCGCGCATATATCCCATTATACAGTTTTGGGAATTAAAAAACAATTTTTTGACAGTAATATTTGAAAGATGTTACCAACAAAAAATACAATTTATATAAAAGTAATTATTTATTAGTGTATTTTTAGGCCTGTTTTAAACGAGTGATACTGAATATATCTTTGGCTTGTGGTGCTAATTGAGAATAAGATTAGTCCCGGGGATGGAAAACTTTGGACCACTCGGGTATAAGGCATCACCATCAAATCATAATTTATTGATCTGTACATACTGTGATCGGTGTTCGAATTCCGGTTGGGGGTAAAAGGGGTGGTACACATAATTTAAATTCAACCTTTCTCACTCCTAACGCGCCAACGTAATTAAAATATGTACGTATACACCAAACGGGTACCCGGGGCGGGGGGGGGGGGGTGGGGGGGGGGGAACCCAAACGTTATTGATTTTTCTAAAAAGTCACGACAAGTTCTGACGTTGTGTGACCACAAAATTAAGAGGCTCAAGGAATTCATGTTAAACTTAATGTTAATTACATTCAAACAATACTTCTTAACACGCAAACTACACACGTTTTAAAAGTTTGTACCCCCGATATACAAGCAACCCGTCGAACAAATATTTGTTTGGCAAGACATGCAATACAAATGGCTCCAATGGACTTTGATTTAATAAATAAGGAACACGTTTCGGACCTTGAACCTCAATTATTATCTACTCTATAAGGCGTGGATTAGTCAAGCGTTGTTTTTCTCTGGTTGTTAACTGAACTGCAACCGTGAAACAAACCTATATCACTTTTCTGTGTCTGAAAAGAATTAATCAGTAATATTATACATACTTTTTTTTGTGGGTTATTTAAATTTCACTTTTTGATCCAAGTGGCTCAATAAGTACACAAATACAAACCAACATGATTTTAGAACAGCAACATATAACCTTCTGGCCGTTAGTTTCATCACTGTGTAATGTAAGCTAAGATTTCCCTAGTTAATATTTTAAGCAATGCCACAAATCAAAACCCCGGGGCCCATAATTAGCTGAGTAAGCAGAAGCACTTTGTAAATGAGTAAATGTGTCCAGGAATTAAAAAAAATAAATCAATATTACTTAAAACCTTTACCCCCACCATCGACTAGTGATCAATTATGTCGGGCTTTGCTTTTTGGTTTGCCGAACACGGGAAGGTCGGGGGGTAAAATCCCGGGGGGCCCCGGGTGAGGAGGTTTCTCTAAAAGGTTTACCCACTTATTACACGCAAATGCGGGGAAAAATTTTCTTAAAAATTTTAAATTTATCATTTTAACCAATTGGGAGGTTTTTGTAAGTAGTAGGCCACCCAGAGGTCAATAAAAAAAAAAAGGGTGTGTGAAATCCAAGAGTATTAAGTAAAATTTTATAAATTATACAAATTTATTTTTAAGAAAGTTCAATAATAAAAAGGTTTGCTTGTCCTTTGTACATACAATATTTTATTATATTAAAATTAACAATCTTTTATGGTTTAAAAAAAATATTGGACTATTCTAAATTTTTAAAATGTTAAAAACCCTTCTAAGTTTATTTCCAAATATTTTAATAAAATTACATCAAAGCCGGAATGAATTTATATAAAATTTGGAAAATTTTAACTGTTTGAATAATTTAAAATTGGAATTTTAAGTTTAGAAGCTTGCAAAAAACTTTTTTTTTAAAAAAACCTCACCAGACTTAAACTTAAAAAAAAAAAAACATTTTCCCTTGTAATTAAACATTTTCAACAACATGATAAGGGGGGGTTAGGTGGTTTGATCACGGGCCCCGGTTTGACCCGGGTGATATGGGGAATAAATTTTACATATTGTCAAGTTTTTTTTGGGGGTGTATCCAAACCAAATAGTAATTATCTATGCCAAAAGGGTTTAAAGTAGGTATCAGGAGCACTATTTTAGATTTAGTTAGTTCAATTCGTGTTCTGTACAAACGTCACTTAGTTGGGTTATATTATAAAAATATAGCACTACTACTCACCGTGCAGAAACCCCAACACTGCATTATTAGAAATGTGTCAAAAAAATTTTCCAAATTTTTTCTTTGATCTATTTGACCCCTACAAATTTAAATTTTGGTAGATTTTATCAACAGATCGGCTGACTTTAAAGATATATATATACATCACAGTGTGAGTGATATATATATAAATATGTGTGTTTTTTTTCCCACAAATTTTTTAAATTTTGGGTAGATTTTATCAGACAGATCGGGTTTACTTGAATGATATATAATTTTATATATCACATAACACTGTGATATATATAATTTTCAATCAACCGATTGTTCTGATAAAAATTTGCCCAAAATTTAAAAAATTTTAGGAACAAAAACACCATACACCTGTGATATAATCGCAGTGTGTGTGTTTTTTTTGGGGGTTATACATACACACAGCACACGCACACACACACACTCTCCTTTTCCCCCCTTGCCTGTGAGTTAAGCAATAAAGAATTTTTTAAAGTCTCAAAAATGTTCAGATATAAAAGAAAAGGTCACTGCAGTTTTTCATGAACCGGAAATTTTCTGTCTTGGTGATGGGAGGGAGTTCTTTAAGGACCCTATAAACTCGCCCCAGTAAACTTCAAAATATCCCCCCCTTAAATATAGAGGAAAAAAAAAATGCTGACACGAAAAAGATTGAGAGGGTTTAAATAGAGATTGCTCTTCCCTTGACATCGACTTGATAAATATAGATTAATTTAGTTCAGATTCAAATAGCTTGTTAATAAAATTGGTAGTTTTCCTTCCAATTTATTGAGCTGTTATTATTATTAGCACCGCGTCCTACTAACCATTCAGGTTATACGCACTTACGCTAATGTGTAATGGTAGGGTGATTGTGAGATGAAATGAAGGACCTACAGTTTAACGTGGAATCCGAACCACGGTGGAGACCTGGCATTCCCCACATTAACAAGCTGTCTTGTCAGAGGTGAAGGAAGGGTTTGGTAATCAGATAAATCTGTGCCGGGACCGAGGATTGAACCCTGGCCGCCAGCACAGAAGTCTGACACCTTACCCCTAGAACCACCAGGTCACCATTATTGAGCTGTTAAGGCTAAGAAAACTTGGTTTTCACCGCGTCATATTATCTCTTCGGATCATCTGCATATATTATTTATCACGTGAGGAATTATGGAGGTTAAGTTTTAGAAGAAACGTACTAACATTTGCATGGAGAGAGAGTGGATTTTTTTTTTTTAAGGAAAAACAGCCTCAATACACTCGATCGGGGTTTGACCCGCGATCTACGGCAATCCAGTCTAACCCAAGAGTGACTCGTGAGATCATGCAACCCTCGATGAGGATCCAAGGTTTTTTTTTATAAATTAATTTTTACGTGTTTAATGGCTTTGGGCTATTTATATACTCACATTAAAATGATAAAAAGGATAAAGAATTTTAGAAGATATTTAGCCACATCTGCGTGAAATTGAAAAAAGATCTCATTTTATTCGGTTGGGACTCGAATATTGATCCCTCCTATCAATGGCAAATATAATATGATAGGACTGACATATATATCTGCATTCCCACAAACGTGGAAAGTGTATTTTATTTGAATGAGATAACTGTAATTTTATTTTAGTATTGCACAATACTCATATTAAGATTAATATAATATTTTTAAACATATTGTAAACATATTTATACAATACAGAAGTAACATAATCATAAATATTATTTTAACTCAACTCAACTCTATATATAAAATAAATACGTCTGCGTTTTATTTTATTGTTTTGATGGAAGAAAATAATTATTATGAAATACAAATTATATTATTGTTTTATCGGCTAAAATAAATTACTCACTCATGTTCTAAAATTTGTGGCGTAAATAATATTTATTTACACCCACAAAAGTTATAAAACTGTTTTATGTAAAACGTTTCTTTCAGGAAGCAAATAATTGTCAGCCTTATTTTCAAGTCAATACTATTTAATTATAATTTATGAATATAACAAGTTAACAAGTTATATTACACTAGATAGCTGTTGCCCGCGGCTTTGCTCGCGTGGAAGTTGATTATATACAAATACGAAAATATACATATGTATTTACAGATTAATTTAAAATATTACGTTACGTTGATGACCATAACTTGACCTCAGATCAAAAATAATGCAAGTCCGATACAAACTTTCACCCCCCTTTTTCATCCCTTATTAAATAAAATTTCCAAAATTCCTGAAACATATATTTATTTGTTTTACGTCAATAACCGAAATACAAAATTTTGTTTATGTAACTTTCAAAATGACTGATTTTCATAACATATTATCATACATATTATCATCCCCTATTTTTGACCCCTTTGGGGTGGAATTTTCTAAAATCCTTTCTTAGTGGGTGCCTACATAACAAAATGAATATACAGTCCGAATTTCATGCTTGTAGCCTTGATAGTTTGCGCTCGGCGATGATTGAATCAGTCAGTCAGTCAGTCAGTCAGGACGTTATTTTATAAGTATAGATTGTTTGGGACGTTTTAGATAATACAACAAAACCGTTTGTGTCTCAATAAATATTTATCATGAAAGTAAGTTTGAAAAAAACAAAAAATGTTTTCAATGATTTATTTTAAATGTTTTTACATACATGCAGTCACACCTTGTAATTATTCATTTCCTACCTACTAAAATTCCGGAAATATAAAACCTCACCAGTTACGAAGCTTCATGAAAAATTCAAACAATGCTACACAATGTTAAAGAAATTCATGTAACATTAAAAAGGATGTTAAAAACGCTAAAAAATTTGTTTCAACCATCTGGTGAATAATGAAAAATATGTACCTATTCGTTATGAAATACAGAATAAAATTCAAAACTAAATTTCTTTTAAATGGCAAATGTGTACATGCTGTGGTTTATTGTGACCGGCATATTCTATTTATATTATATTTCTCGTCAACATTGCTGTATTAATAATTGTATTCATCCAATTAAGTATTTAATGGGATTCAAAGGTGAATGTATGTCATAATTTAACAAATGAAAACAAATGGGCTCAGTCACAGTAAAAGAAAAAAAACACAAAATCAATAAGAAGAGCTCACCATATTTTATCTATGAAATAGTTTCCTATTTTTTTTTTTTGTAGATGAAAAAATACGTTGCACATGGCCACCTCATTCTCAGCCTGTGCCTTCGATTATCCTTAATATTTTTGGGAACATGAAGTTCATCATGCACTTTATCATTTTCCAGAAAATGCCTCCATCTTGCTCTAACTTACCACCACTATTCCTCATTTAATTTATTCCATTCTTCTCTTCTCACTTGCACCCTTTCTGTTATCTTCTCCTTGCATCTCTTTCTTGGACTCTCTTTGCGGTCATTTTACTTCATACTTCATTTCCAACATTTTATTTGGTATCCTTTATTTCTCCAACCTCATTACGTGAGCATACCATATCAGTCTTGTTTCTTCTACTATCTCATTTACCCCCCTGCGCTACACTTTTTCCAGAATAACTTCACTCCTAATCCTGTTTCTCCTCGTGACAGCTAACAAGCTCCTCAAAAATTTCATGACCACACTCACGTCGTCAAAAGCAAACGGATAGTTTGGAATATGAAGAATTTCATGAAAAACCTACAGAAAATGATTATGGAAAATTTTCCTATTGAATATATTTATCTATAGTGTATTACCGGGGTGAGGGTGTAAATGACGCTTTGTTACGGACGTTAGAGATAATGATTGTCGACGTTTTAAAGGGGATGATTGTTCAAT
>JBCFYV010006616.1:0-11228 GCA_039000515.1 Timema cristinae
GAGAGGGGGGGTGTTGTGAGAGAGAAGAATGTAAGAAGAATCTATGAAAGAGGGATAGAGTCTATTATAAAAGTTTATGTATGTGTATGTGAGAGAAAGAGAGGGGGGAGAGAGTGTGTGAGATCGTGAGAGAGAATGTCAGGTAGAGATAGATAATGTGAAAATATAGATGAAGTACACAAAAACATTACGGTACTTTAAAATATCATTCCCTTAATTATGTATCAACATGAAAACATAACTTAACTTTATTGTATTTGTAAAATGTGAAAAGATAGATTGGTAGACAAAAAATTACATTTAAATATCGCATCCTCAAAATAAACTGTAAGATTAAAAACATAACTTAACTTACGTATTTGAATTGTGTTACTATTTGCTAAAATGATCATCAAAACCTAGTATTTGAATGAAATGAATATCAAAACCCATTATTGAAAGAAAAAAAACCCACTCAAACTTAGATAGTTAAACTGGATATTTTTTAAACATTTTTCAAGATCATTTAATCAGTTTTGAGCTAATAGTAAATACCAAAACAAATTTAACATAATTTTATCATGTGCGAAACAAAACATAACAATTTTTTTTTTTGAAATTAATAACTGAACCTTTTAATTTTGAATTAAGCTCAATATTATTGATTTAATGCAAATTAACGATAACATTCTAATAAAAAATAAATGGTTACCCAGGTTTAGGCATCTCAATTCTATAATTATGTTATTACCATTATCCTAAATAGAAATATTCATCCAAAGAGAAAAAATTGTGATGTTTTTGGACCAACAAATAAAATTAATTTTTTAGCCAACAGATATATTTTAATTAAAGCCTTATAGGTATGCAGCAAATAACTGTTTCCATAGTGACTAAACAAGAATAAAAACTGAAAATTCTTTGTGAAAATTGATTTTTCATGAAGAACAACTATTTTTCCTAACATCCTGGACTCCTAGCCGTTAAAAGATGGATCGTTTTTCAAATTATGTTCAGTCATTTATTCGTAATTTTTATTAAGGGAAACAGCTTATCAAATTATATATAAGATTCTTATTAAAATTGTTTACACAAGGGATTAATAATTGTTCATTAAAGTGGTACACTGAACTAATTATATCCAAATAACTTATTAAAATTTCACTTGTAAATATTTTACCTCTGGTTGAGAATTTGTACAAAATACTTCTTGTTTAAAAGTTCTTGGAATCTGCAAGTATATTTATGAAACCAAACTATAATCTAACTATAAAAACCGTTGTAGATTGTAGAATTTCAATTTTAAATACAAGTTTTTACTTGTAGCTTTATGAAACATAATTTTTTTCTTTATTATAATTTACGAGTGAACTCTCTTGTAAATTGTAGATTTGTTGCTTAATGAAAGAGTCCCCAGATGCTGCAAGCAGCACTAACTAGCCAAAAGGCCGAGTGCATGCCTAGTACCGGTAGAATGGATATACATCACATAAAAAAAGTCTTCAGGTTGTTGACCTAAGAAGACAAACCTTAAAACATGCGGAGATGTATACAAGTAAGTGTGTTTCCAGCTATGAATAATATATTTAAAAATCCTACTAATTGGTTCCAAATAATTCATCTTATGTTTGAAAGCACATAATACCTCGTTGTTGACCAGAGATTTGATCACTAGGCGTTGATATTTTCTAATTCGAAACCATTTTGGTAAATATTAGTCTTCATGTAGAGGTAAAGCTTCTATATTGTCTTGGAGCTAACTATAAATGAGTTTTTGATACTAAATTAATTTGGATAAAGCAAGCATTATATTATATAATATGGCTAGTAAATAGTGTAGCCTATAAATATTTAATTCTAAAGAACCTTTGTAATAAGCTTGTATAAAAAGTATAATAAACAATCTAGGATTATGACAGAATTCTTTAAAATTATATAATAAATTAAATACATAAAAATATCGAGTGTCTTCAAATTTCATAAAGATGGTAAAATGATAAAGAAGAAAACTAAAGCAAGACGATTAGAAATTGCCCTATTTAAGGTTATCTCCTTTGCATATTTAGATCATTCATCTAATAGGAACACGATATAAATAACTTTGGGAGAGAAGGATTGTGATGAAAATTGGGATAGGGAGGGAGAAGAATTAATTTCAATAAGATACAATCTAATTCTTGTCAACATAGGATGGACCCACTACCCTTCCCCGAAATATTTTTTCTTAATGTAGTTGTGAAAAAAACCCTTGTAATTTCTCTCTTCTAGTCCTACTCGAATCGATCAATTGACTCCATGAATAATTGATGTATGTTGGCAGGAATTGTGTCGGACCTGTTCCCACGTATGATAGAGCAACAAGTGGACTACGGCATCTTGGAACAATCCATCAAGAAACTTGTCTCATCTTCAAGCTGGAAGACGTGTCAGTCAGTATTTTTCAACACAAAAAAACTTTCTAAGTTATACTTGTTGGTAAAAGTAGTATGAACTGTAGTTTCTAGTCACGGTTGTTTTTAATCCTATCAGCTATTGTCTGGACCATCTGATCTATTTTATAGTAGTGTAAACAACTCAGAGCTCAGAAAGTTAAGTACCGCGACAAAATAATATCTTAATGAGCAGACAATGACAAATTAGCTCTAGGAAATAGGCTTGGTTCATATCTGGGATTAATGTAGTCGCAACACAATGCACATGACGAGGATTCTGTCATTCATAAAACATTATTGTGGGGACCACTGCTGTAAATACTGAACAGGGGTCGAGGCCGGAAACTGCCTTTACGTGATGCCCTACGAAAAACAGGTTTTTGACGGTTATATTGTATTCATACTACATCCTGGACCTTATACTTTAAATAAGGTATCAGTTGGACTTTTACATATTACAATCTTGACAACGGGTGGGACAAGGACAAATTTGAATGTGTTCAAGCCGGCTTGCAGCGTTAAGGGAGGACTGGAGGAATAGCGATCATTTCCAATGTATGACAATGTTATTAACAAGGTAATATATTTGAGAATGAAAAATCATAATTTTATTGAAGAATATTCTGTCAGACAAAGATAAAGCAGATTGTGTGGAAACATGATTAAATCCCTGAAATTTGATGTCAAGAACAGAATATCTTTATTCAGTAAATTCTTGATACAGGTGATGGTCGACGATGGAACTAAAATTGCTATTCATTTAGTTGAGGGTAAGGCGAAAGAAAGAAAGAAAGAAAAGTTGTTGAAAAAAAAAAGTTGAAAATTATATTTTTATAGACATATTGTCATTCGGTAAAAAAGTATACTGTTAAAAAAGAGGTTTTCTCCTCTACACAAGGAAAATAATTCTTTCACCAACCCCAACACGCAGAGCTTGAAATTGGGCATTGTTCTACAATAAACTCAAAAGTTACCCTTAGTAGGGGAGGAGAAGTAATAAAATAGCGTAAAACATTCACTCGAACAAAAATGTAT
Organism: Timema cristinae; assembly: GCA_039000515.1. Taxonomy (NCBI): domain Eukaryota; kingdom Metazoa; phylum Arthropoda; class Insecta; order Phasmatodea; family Timematidae; genus Timema; species Timema cristinae. The sequence goes on from JBCFYV010006616.1 coordinate 3,447, forward strand.
TTGTTAAATAAACCAGTGCTCTCACAAGCTACACAGCCATACTCTCTCTATCTCTATATTCGAGGTATTTAACGTGCACTTTCTGAACCGACTGATTATATCAGCAAAATATATTTTTTGTGAGCAAGAGGTAAAGGGACTACTAGCAATGTTGTCAGTAAAGGTATTTCCACATACCTTCCAGGTTCTTTTACATCCCACAACTGACATGGGACCAACGGTTTTACTTCCCCTTGAATAACCCCCTCCCCCCATCATAACTAATCGATAATGAGGTAACAAGAGAGTTATTTATTGACATAGGAACAAGATGTTACAAGTACAAATTGTGAATAGATTGGGATAGAAAGATAGCATTAGAGTAAAATAAAGTCAGCCCCGATAAGCGTAGACTTCCAATAACTCATACCACTGCTGAGTTTAATTATCTGAAAGGTATAAAAACTTTAACAATAATTTACTTAATAGTTGAAATAAATACTTAATAGAAAATCAAAGAATACATAAGGTAGTGGATAAAAATGTTCTATTTTAAAGCTCTAGCCATCTAGGGACGGTCATACAAATCATATATCTAACCATAAACTATATTTAGAGTTGATTTAAACTATTCTCGCCCTCTTACGGCGAATCAAACCAAATTAATATATACACACACACAATTCGCAATAATGCTTAAAGTTGATAAGAATAGATTCCGCTGACTGGCGGCTTCCTATCACCCATAACAAGATATAACAAAGTTAAACGTCAGTAAGGGCATCACAACCGTTTATAACGGACTCCTTCTAAATTTAACCAAGAAACATAACTAATGATGAGCAAAATAATATTCAAGGTTTGTTAGCAAACCCTGTCATCTATTGGCGGCCGAACAAGCTAAACATGAAATAAATAAGCGTTTAGCAAACACTGCCATCTAGTGACCTCAATTTAAATCTAACAATAAATGTAAATTCAAAGGACAAAGTATAAAACTAGAATTAGATTCCTCTGTCATTTAGTGATGGCTGATAAACATAACCTAGAGTAAATACATATTTATGAAATGATTCCGTCAGGTCGCCTCAAGCAAAATTCATCATAGAATATATATATTTAAGCTCTAACAAAGACATAAAGCCATAAAGATATCCCGCTGTCTAACGCCTTTACCTAGATATTAACATCTTTGAACAACAAAAACAATTCAAGTAATAACTTAAAAATCCCCATTAAATAGTGATGGTTTAAAACCCCAAATTACAAGTAAATAAGTATTTAGTAAACGATGCCAAACTAATAAACACTTCAAAAATTAAAGATGTCTCAAAAATAATCCTGGAGCGGAAACACAGGTTACTACATGCATGATCAGGGAAACGAATTTCCTTGGTGAATTAATAATTCAAAGTGTAGATCGGTTTTACTCTAACTGCACAAAATGTAATTAAGATAATATCCTCAGTCAAGATAATAGGTTCTACAGTTATAGTTTTGAAAGATCAATTTAAAATAAGTTTAATGATTTAAGCCAAAAAGAATTTACAACGCATTGACTAAACCATCTCTGACAGTTTCGCTTACCTCTCTGAAGCCAGAATTATAATGTGTAACTATGCAAGCAAACTCCACTCATATAATAGCGCTTGAGACTGACCACGTGCTCCCAAAGAGTATATCAAACAAGGGGGGAAGAGATTCCAACTCGAAAGATCTAGTAGCTTTGGCGTGACGGTCTATATGTAGGCAGAAAGATCCAGAAGTTTTGGGGGAGGCTGTTGCAAGACATACACGAGAACACGTGAACATGAGAACATGGAGACATGAAACATGGACATGAGAACATGGAGAACTAGAACATGGAAACAGCCACTGTCTTTTCCGCCTTTTCTGTAGGCGGGACTTTTCTTCATTGGTGAAGTGCAAACTACGCCACTCAGGTCATTCGAGTTTTGAAGTGCGTCCTGTGGAGTTGGTGAAGACCACGTGCAAACAAAAATCCACCAACCCTGATGAGTTTGAGCCCTCAAACATCGGGTCCTAATGCGATAACTTTACCCCGATTACCACCAAGGTCGACTACAGTTTTAACTATTGTATCACAAATTACTTAACTGATGGTTGAAGCAGGAAAAAACACTATTGTTAGATGCCCCCATTATAGCCCTACTATGAATGATTAGTGTATAAAAAGTTTTTAAAAAAAGGCACATGAAGTAAACGGGTCTTTCGCGTATAATGTCAAAGAATCAGGCTCCTACTGAAAAAAATTTAAAATTACATGTTAAAATGGTGGTAAATTTGTAATCTTTTTAATCTCAATTAATATATTGTACTATTGAAAAAAGTTTTAAACTTGTTTTCTGTTTAGCTTTATCATAAAGGGAAAATTCTGTTTAAAATCCCAGGAAAAATTACAAGATGTATTTGAAAAAGAGATCAAAGGTAAATCTTAAGAATCTATTTACCATAATAACATAAGGGATATGGGTTTTCTGTTCACATAAATACTAATTCATGTAATAAAACAACGCAATAAACAATGATATTTCTATACGTTTACCCAATAGCAGCACGCTATTATCTTAATAACACATTTTCGGTAAATATCACAATTTTTTATTAATATCATCTGAACATATTGTTTAATTATTTGGAACTTTTGGTACATATACTTTTTGTAGGGCATAGAAAGATATAGATTATTTTCCCACTAAACAACTTAAGTAAAATCAAACAATGTAAGTGAAACAAGATTTATATTCACATTTTCATTGTACCAAGAAGTAGTTCCATTTATTAAAACATTTGAGATAAAACATCCATTTTAAAATAGATTTATATATGTAGAAGTATTATGTAGAATAAGAGTCAAACAAAATTATCAAATCTAGATCCAATTATTACTTATTACTTTTGATTTCAATAGCAACGAACAAACATACAGACAAACATTTTAAAATTGATTATTTGGTAAATTGTATGTTTTATACTACCCATAAATAAGGAAAAGATCACCAAAATTCTAGTACGTAGACAAACCTTAGAGTTTTATTGTTTGTATAGATGTACTGTCTAAGAAACAAAAATGAAGAAAATAATTGAAAGAACCACTATATGCTGAGTACGCTACCACACAAAATAAAACTGTGCTTTTGATTTGGTAGCAAATAACAAAAATGTATTGACCTATTTCAAGAGCAAAAGAATAAAAGTACTAAAAACAAACCTACATTCAAGACACAAATGCGAGACCGTTAACATGGCTCTTTTTCATTGAGGCATTGTTTCAAAGAAAATGATTGTGATATACTATCAAAGAAACAAAACTAAATAAATATAATTGATATTCAAGACCACAAAATAACTGAAAAACAGCAAAATTTAAGATGCTAGTGCAGGATCATTAACAATGGCTTTCTTAAGAGGAATCATTGTTTCAATTAACAATAATACAAATATATTTAATCTATTATCAAAGGAACAAAACTAAATAAACACAATTTTTATTAAAAAAAACCTATAAAATAACGGAAAGCTTACCTAAATTTGAGAGAAATGCAAACAGGCCAACAGTGGCTTTATTAAAGGTAACATTTGTTGCAATGATCAAACAAGAAGTTTTAGTTTATTATCAAAGGGACAAAACTAAATAAATACAATTTACAGGCAAAACCACTAAATAGCTAAAAAATATTGAATTCATGATCCTAATGTAAGCACACTAACAATGACTATCTTACGTGTAAGCATTTGTTTCAACAGACAAAAATAAAATAGTTTGGATTTACTATCAAATAAATAAAAATAAATAAACCTTATTTACATGCAAAACTATAACACAAATGAAAAAATATCTACATTTAAGATTAAAAGGCAAGCACACTTAAAATGACTATTTTAAGTGAAGGTACTGTTTCAATGAACAACAAAATAAATAGTTTACATATTTCATCAAAGAAACGAAATTAAATATGGACAATTTACACGTCAAACCTTAAAATTACTAACAAACAAAAAATATTTAAGAAGAAAATGCAGGCATACTAAAAGTGACTTGAGTACTTGTAGGAAAAATAAAATAGTTTGGATTTTATTGTTAGAGAAACAAAACCAGCAAACACAATTTAGATACAAAACCATAAAATAACTGAAAATAAACATACTTTTAAAAAGCAAATGCAAACCCGCTACCAGTGACTTTTTTGACATGGAAACATAGCTGCAATGATAAACAAAACAATATTTTATTGTTATTATCGAAGAAACAAAATTAAATAAACCTAGATTACACGCAAAAACAAAAAATATTATTAAATGAATAACTAAATAAGTTTCAAATCCCAGTGCACTAAAATTATCTCTCGTAAGACATTGTTTCAATGAACAATAAAAGACACATGCATTTATTTACTATTAGAGTTTAATCATTACATTTAATTTTAAATAGTATTTTAAGTAATAATCATGCACTATATGATTAGAATTGTAAACCACTAGCTAAGTGCTTTTCATAAATATAAACCTAGACCTATATATGTAAAGCAAAACTCAAATGTTACGGGACAGGGTTTTTATGTTTATTTTCTATTTGATAAACAAACCCTATATACCTTCTAATCTGAGTGCATAAAATGACTGAAAACATACATTCAAAGCCATCTTTTTCAAGGAGAGTTGGTTTTTTGATATTTAAAAACCAATCGTTGTCAATTAGACTTACAAAGAATATGATTCTTTAAATTTAATATATTTTAGTTGCTACAAATTTAAAACGCAAATGTAACCCACAATATCAGCCGTCTTTTTCGACACTGCTGATGAGAAGAATGATGTTATCAACTATAGAGCTTACCACTTATTATATATAATATAAGCAATATCACAGAACACATCACGATGTAGCCAATATTTTTTTTTAAGGATACTTGGTGTGCTATTGGCTAATAAATTATCGAGGACGCACACGCAATACTCATTGTTATTATTTTTAACAATAAAAACATACACACTGGGTTAACTACACTTTAAAAATTAACAGAATTAAAATACTAAAGGTGAATTTTAAGTATGTAAATTAATAAATAAATTTAAACCCATAAATATAATTAAATTAAATTAACTAAACATCTAAATGATAAAAATTCAAATTACTAAATAACCATTAAAAATAGATAGTCTTGAGTGGTCTATTTGACAAACTTAAAAATTCATTGTTTAAAAACATCCGTAATTGTCGCAGGAACATTGCAGTCCTGTGACTTTTCAAAAACCAGAGTTTTACAATATATGCGTTATTAATAAATCACACCAGCTATGAATAAATAGACCTGGTTGTACGAAAAATAGTATCTAGAAGACCGAAGAGCGGTCAATTTGACCGCTGTAAGCTCAGAAGTCGTATGAGCAGGATTACATATTTAAAAAGATTTGCACAGTGCTAAGCAGCGAATAAAAAAATATTAGAAACTTAATGTAGTATTAGTAACGTACATATTCTTTATATTGGATTGACTCTTTATTTTTAATCAGTGTAGTGGTATAGCAACGTAGGCCTAGTTATTATAAGTATGGCGATGAGCGAATTATTCTATTACTATCTAGGAGAGACGAGCTGCATACTGCTAACAAATTCCGGACAGAAAATGTTTATTATGAAGATCACACAACCATACTTCAAAAAAGGGCAAAATATCACTATGATCATTTTATTTTTATTATTGAAGCTGGCACAGAGACTGAGACATGGTGGTAGAAACTATGTTAAAGAGAAATTAGTCATTGTTATAAAAAATATTACTTAAAATTACATAAAGATTTTGTTGAGTGTTTGTGAGCCTTGTCGACCAAAAAGAAAAATGGGAAAGAAAGGCTTTGTTGCTAAGCCTGTGGTATTCTTAAATTTGAACTCAAGATGTAAAGTAAATCTTATAGATTTCCAGTCTCAATCTGATGAAAACTAAAAGTTATTTTAGTTTACCAAGACTATATTACTAAATCTCTTTAAACAAAAAGACCAGAAGAAGTTGTTACACAGTTTCTTGATATATTCCTGTTATTTGGCGCTACATATATTCTTCGGTCGACCATGGCAGATAATTATGCAATAAACTTATATAAAACTTAAAAAAACTTGGCCAAAGCTTAAGCTCGTACATGGTAAACCGAGGCATAATCAGAGCCAAGGTAGTGTCGGGAGAAAACCAGGACATAGAAAACATGTTGACAACTTTTATGTAGGACAATCAATCCATTTTCTGGGGTAATGGGCTAAAATGTATTTACTTGGTGAATAAAAGAGCTCTTCACTCTGGTATTAAGAGGTTATGTATAATTGTACACCTAGAGTTGAACTGTCAACAACACCTATTCCGAAAAATGTAGTTGATTATGTGGAGGATCAATAACAATTATAAAATGCTTGAATGTATAAAGTTCTTCACCTAAACTTGTAAATGAAGTTTTGGTTGAAGAAACCGTGCCAATGAGATTGTTAAAGTGTGTGTCTTTTGTTCAAAATATGCGAGAAGAAATAAATCTGTTGCAAATGTATACAGCTTGTCCACATATCAAACATAGAAAACTTTCATTAAGAAAATAAAATTGTAGAGAAGGTCTGCAAGCTATGTTTTATTAAAATGAATATTGAGAAGGAAAGTGAACTGTTAAATAATGTCTGGATGGTCAAGCTAAGAAAATGAAATCTCATTCTGAGGTCTCTGAGGTCATTACAGTCCGTATTCCAGAACATGAATTTGACAGGAAGAGGAGACGCACGATATGTTTCAGCTGTTATAATGGAAAAAACCGACGAAGGATATTTTTCTGTTGGGAACAATAAATGGTCAAGCAACTGTATTCACGGTTCCATTTCAGTGCACATTAATTATATATTATATACAGCGCGACAGTAAAAGTGTGCTTACTTCAAAATAATGTACAGTGTAATTTAAAGTGGCGTTCTAGTAGTTCTTGTAATAAATTATGTTATACAAGGATGATAAATTTTTAGTTTATAATCAATTTTAATAACTATTTGATATATTAATACTATTACTTCACTTTATATTTTGTGCTTTGACCTGTCTTGTTTTATTTAAATAACCTGCTAAGTGATAGCAGTGTAACCTTTTAATAGCTTGCTTCAATGAATTCCCAAGTGACATTCTAGCAGCATTGAAACTAACAATTATTTTTAAAATTGTTAAATTTTGTATGTGATAAAGTTTTTTTAACGGTTTATTTTATTACCTATTTCTATATTTCATAGTTTTAAGTATGCTGACCTTAATTTAAAGCCACATTTTTTGATAAAGATGAATAAAATCTTATTTTAAACTTTATCTACATACCATTAAGTTAGTTAATTTATAATATAACTAGTTAAAGTGTGTAAGAGTGCATTTATTTCATGCTTCAACTGATTCAGGTAATTCATGAAATACCTGTTTATTTTAACGAAATAGTGGAACTATACAGTTTAACGGTAACATGTAGTTATATAATATAACGTATGTGTATGTAAAAATATATGTGTATAATAAACGTAATAATATATTAATACAATGAAGAGTTTTTATGTCTGTCCTGAGCATTGAGCCATATCTATAGCATGCAAAGGTCTGAAATTTAAAAATTATTAATTCCTGGCGCGGATATGTGCCCCTTTAAACCAAAATTTAAAATGTTGATTTTTTTTTAAAATAAATTAAGAACAAAAAATGTGAAGATATATTAGCGCCGTGAGATAGATCTAATACTACTTTTCATACAGTTGTGCAATGCGTGTTACGCTTGCCC